>CM050167.1:383879989-383959989 GCA_027410445.1 Discoglossus pictus
GATCCATTACAGTGAACATAGAGATAGTCCCACAGGTGCTCAATGGGGTTCAAGTTCGGGGATTTGGAGGCCAGGGAAGTACATGGATGTGTATATACATAATGCGTATATGTAAGTGGGGGGGAGGGCGGCAGACAGACGGGGCGAGAGAGGGCGGCAGGGGGGGGGGGCGAAAGAGGGCGGCAGACTATTATTATTATTATTATTATTATTATTATTATTATGTTCGATTTTGAATTTAATCTATGAAATCAAGCAAATGTTATAATTAAATGGATCCATAAATCACAACCTTTAAAATATAATTTTATGTTTCTTGGGGAGATAATATACATTTATGCTTTGCCTTTCGTCCTTTCCTTAGGGGTAACCCTTGGCACAACTATAGTCTGTCTCCTATCACCTTTAAGGCGTTGATATTGTGTTGTGTATTTCCCATGAACTCTTTGCTTCTACTGCCTCTAACAGGCTAAGAAAGGGGATGACTCCGATCACTTCATTAAACCCTTTTCTTGGATCTTTCTTATAACTGAAACTCACTAATGTTTTCTTTTCTTCCAGTGAACACGAGCTACCTTCCCATGACGTAGCATTAGATCGGGTATGTTATTAATCTACATTGTCAATTAATAATGATTTATATTATGTATATGAGGTATATATTTGCTTTCTATCTTCAAGACATATGCAAGGTTCCTGGCTTGTACTAGGTATATAATATCCCTGTGTATATATTTACTTTCATGTATGTTTTTACTAAGTGCTTATAAGCTAAGCCTAAATTAGAGTGCACCCTATGCAGACCCACTCTGTAGTGCTAAATGTGCATTTTAGTGTCCTAGCCAATCAGGGACCATGTCTTAGCAGTAACTTGTTGAGAGATGGTCACTGATTGTTAGTATGAGACACAGCACAGTAAGTACAGAGTCTGTGTGTTCATGAGCTGCAGAGGGCAGGGACTATTTGTTTGTTTGATTTTATGCAGTAAAAACAGAGCTTATAATCACTTCTTAATAAAATAAAGTTCATAAAAGTAAATAGATACCCAGAGATATTATATACCTAGTAACACCCAGCAACCTTTCTTATCCCTTTTAGGTACACATTTGGGGTACAGATTACTAGGACAAAATCAGTGAAGGATCAAAGAAACAGAAAATGTAAAACCAGAGATTTTACAGATAATATTCAGAGTAAAATCCTCATCAATTAAATCATAGATTGTGAAATTCAGTGACGATCTGTAGTGTAAGACCAAGCAGCGCTTTTAAATATTTTGTTTTTGTGCTTAAAGGGACCCTGTCACCCCCCTGCTTTTTTTTTTTGTTATTCTTAAAGCGCACAAAAAACTGGCTATATATTGTGTTGGTCTTTTTTTTTTTTTCTAAAGTGAATCAATCCTGGGAAATTCTGTGTTATTTATACATAAATGCAGCAACAATGAGTGACCCACACATATTAGCTGCTTTGATGTGCTAATTAGGATTACAGTCTGCTTGTCTGTCTCTGTAACAGGCAAAAATAAAGACACACAATGTTATCTGGCAGTTAGACCCCTCTCCCACCCTTATCAGGTACTCTGGTTATGTGCGGCTCAGAGATGCAAATAAATAACGGTTTTACTATATAGAAAAACTGCTAGTACAATGTATAGCCCGTTTTTAATGCTCTTTAGCATTACATTGACTTAGTGTTGGGGTGACAGCCCGTGTAAGGTCGTCTAGTCCCGTTTTTTAATTGTTATAAATCTCTATATTAAATAAATAAGAGATTATCTTGTTTAATACACTGTTATTATGGTGTGGGGAATATGATAACCTGGTGGTGTGAGGGTAGGTAAGGTGTTTTTTTTTTTTAAGTGCCAGATTTGTATTTATTATTATTATTATTATTATTATTATTATTATTATTATTATTATTAGTCATTTTGCACTTTTTCTTCTTGATCACAGTCCGAGGTGGCCGGTAGCCTTGTGTGATATTATATGTGATATTGAGGCCTATTTTTTTTATAGAATTGAGCAGAAAAGTCAAATATGTAAAGCAATAAATGTACCGCTCGGGGTGATAATGTTGTGTTAACGTTAAAGGGATATGAAGGTTCCTGGATGTTACTAGCTATATAATATCCCTGTGTATCTATTTACTTTTTGTGCTTTAATTTATTAAGAAGTGATTATAAGCTTTGTTTTTACTGCCTAAAATAAAATAAAAAAAATAGTCCCTGTATCGGTCTGCCCTCTGCAGCTCATGACGACACAGACTCTGTAGGGCTGGGTATGTTGTGTCCTAGCCTATCAGGGACCACATCTAGGCAGCATGTTGCAGAGAGATGGCACTTATTGGTTAGTATGTGATACTGTACAGCAGGTCTGTGACTTCATAAGCTGCAGAGGGCACAGATCTTATAAGTACTTTTTAATAAATAAAGTACGTCAGTAAATAGATACACAGGGATATTATATATCCAGGAAGCTCCACATCCCTTTATATCCCGTCCTGCTTTGCGCAGAAGGGAATGATCCATAACAAGTCTATCGTAGCTCCTTGTACATTACACGTGTCACCTCCTTGAAGTGTTACAGCGTCTTTACACGGAGGTTCAGCCCAGAGTGACAGGTTCAATTATAAAATATATACAGTCTCTTTTTTTTCCCTCCCATCAAAGATCAATAAGCCGCCAACCTCCTGTGGTTTATGAAGACTATTTTTATCTTGGGCTTGCCCTGGTTACTGACCCGCTTCCAGTATTACTGGTATCATGAAGTCAATATGGCTGCCATCCAAGCATTACTCACATGGGTTAAATATAGCGCAAAGCGGCTGTGTCATATTCTGGCAGGACACCCTTGACTTTATATTAAGAATCAGGAAATCCCAGGAAATGCCATAAAAACAAATTCTAAATATGTCAGAGATTTGCTGTAAAGAAAAACTGCTAGTACAATGTACCGGAAATCCGCTTCCTATAGGGGTGACTGTTCCTTTTAAAGAACCAGACAATGGGGCAAAACCTTTTGAAAGATAAATTAATAAATACGATTCAAATATTTATGCAATTATATAAATATACAATTGCACGCTGCCCTACCCCTATTTGTGTTTATCACGTAGATGGGGACGCTGGGGGCTGAGATTGGCGCAGTGTAATGCTCTTTGTACTTCTAAACCACAGACAATTGATTTTGTTTATCTGACCTTCAAGCAGGAAAGAGCCTTTTAAATTGAGACATGACCTATAGGGAGATTTTCATAAGACAACAATGGAGATGACAAAGACTGGATAATTGCATAGAATATATGGTCATTTTATTCTTTCTTTTTAATGTTGCCCTACTCTACAGAAATAAAATAAAGAAAGGAACCTAGAGCAGACGGCAGCTCTGTCTTTGCCCTGGGGTCTGAACATGCTCAGTCTTTTCAGTTCCATGGGGCTTTACACTGAAAAAAATACAACCAGTGCCCCAGATGTAATCAACTTTTTATAATAATTATAATTATAATAATAGTTATAATTATAATAATAATTATAATAATAATAATAATTATTATTATTATTATCATTATTATTATCATCATCATCCTTTATTTGTAACTCGCTGACATTCCATTATGTCCAAAATAATTTTAACAAATGACAGAGAATGGAGGGGCCCTGTTATTGAATTTAAAGTCAAGCAAATAAAGTTCCTTCTCTAAAGCACCCAATAAGCTTGAAAACTTAGTCTAGATGGTATGGGTGAGGTATAGAAAGGTGAGGCACAATCTATTGCGTAAATTAAGGCTGAAGGTGATGGGCTCGTTTTAAACAGATGAGTTTTTAGTGCCGTTTTTAAAGATTTGAGACAGGACGATTGTCTGGTGAAGCGAGGCAAAGCATTCCAGAGAATAGGGGCAGTACAAGAAAAGTCCTGAAGACGGTAATGTGAGGAGGTGATAAGAGAGGAGGAAAGAAGGTTGTGTTGGTATTAATAATTTTTTTTATTATTATTATTCTTTTATTTGTAACTCGCCAACATATACTGTTGCACTGTACAGGGGTTAAGTACATGGCGAATATATAAATAAAATATAGATATGATTCCTAAAATTTTCTTTTTATTTGCAGCTAAAACATCTTGAAATAGAAAGAACTACAAAATGGTTGAAAATGTTAAAAAGCTGGGATAAGTACAAGAACAGTGAAAAGGTAAGTCATATGCTCATATATGTGTGTGTGTGTGTGTGTGTATATATATATATATATATATATATATATATATATATATATATATATATATATGTATATATATGTATATATATGTATATATATGTATATATATATATATATATAAAAATGGAAAGCACACATATTGTGCAACTAGCTTGATTTATAATGTTTTAACATTGTATCGCTTCTCTCATTTAAAGCTCTTACTTTTATAGGTTTCTGCCTGACGTGCTGTGCAGCTTAGCTCCACCCCTTTTACAAATTAAGGGTGGGGCAGCTGTAGCAGACTTTCTGTTGTGTACTCTGGTGTCTGATTATGTCGTTTATTATTATTATTATTATTTTATTTGTAACGCTTGTCTCATTTAAAGTTTAGACCTCAGATCTACACCAGATGAGCCCCCCCCCCCCATATTTTTCAATGTGTGTGTTTGTGTAGAGTAGTAATTGTGTGGTATTTTTATACCATGTGTGGTCTCTCCCAACCCCCTCCCAGATTTTCTTTGGCTCCCACACCCATGCAGATGACCATATGGTGCACATCTGCAGACAGTGTAGCTGAACCAGGTTCCATAAACAGGCCTCCCACAAAATAATTTTATATTTTTTTAATTGACACATATATATGGAGGCGTCTAAAGGCCTTAATTTGGCCATGACCCAGACCCAGGCACGGTTAGTGTTTTGGGAGATCTTTTCCAGTGAGCCAATATTTCAAAAACTGCTTTATGGGTATTATGTACTAAAAATGACTGTTCTTGTTAAATCATTGTCTATTTAGCTTCACAGGAGGATTTACAAAGGAATCCCCCTTCAGCTGCGAGGGCAAGTGTGGTGTTTAATCTTGGAGGTACCGAAACTGAAAGAAGAGAGAAAAGACCTTTATGGGGTAAGGAGTGGCATATTTCGAGCAGTTTCTTAAAGGGATATGGAAGGTTTCTGGATGTTACCAGGTATTTAATATACCTGTGTATCCATTTACTTTTATGTAATTTTTTTTGTTAATATCTGTTGCTGTTTGTATTAATTACTGATACCTCTGTTTTCTTAGATTCTTAAAAAGAGTGCAAGACGCATGTCTCCTGACATTAGACAGATTGATCTGGATGTAAATCGAACATTTCGAGACCACATTATGTTCAGAGATCGATATGGTGTCAAGTGAGTGACCGGAGACGGCTTCCTAGTCATGCTGGCTTGTATAATCATTTAGGGTCAATGCATAAATAGGTTTATTTTTATTTATCAGTAATATCTATTATTGTCCCTGTATATATTGATCCTGTAATTTGCTATATTTACACTTAATTTACGAAAAGCAACATGCCATATTAAACTGCTGTAATTGCACAATACAAAATGTGTCAAAGGCCAGGTAAGTCTTACTGCCCATCGTTCTATTAATGTCAGACATATAATTATGGGGGAATTAATTCTCTTTTATTACCATATTTACTTTGGCATCAGTGTTTGGAATTATAACCTAGCTAAAGGTTGCTTGGAATTCCTAAGAAAATGTTAATGCAATGAGAAAAAACTATTTTAAGGAAAGTGCATACAAGTATGTGGAAGGTTCCTTGTTTTTAATAATAAAATAATCTACCTAAGTTCTTGTTTGCATTTTGAAATATTATTTTACTAACAAGTGCTTAAAAGCTCTGTTCCAAACAGTCCTTGCACAGGTCCACCCCTTGCAAATTTTTTTGTAAAAAAAACAAAAAAATTAAACTTTAGACTGGAATCAAAACCAATATTGGAGCTTTGTTTGTCGTAAGTAGTTTATCAGATGAGGTATGTATTTGATGATACCAGATAATTGTATTACAACTCTTTTGAGGTGCTATGTTCCATGTACTAACATTGGGCCTTATTCTATTAGAAGCCTGTAGGTGACTCTAACCTGTAATTTTGGCTGCGGGTGTTTTTTTCTCTCTAAATGTTTAGATGTATTCTATTGACTCAAGCCCGCAATTTAGGTCACCACATGTATGCCTTTAAGTGTGTCAAAAATGTAATATCTGGCCAATAGAAAAGGATCCATTGTCACTTTCAATAAAAAAATAAAATAAAAATAAAATAATCAAAAGTATATTTAGTGTAAGGCTACAATGGTCCTTCAATATAGAAAAATAAAAAAATATAAGGTGCACAAAACGACACTTTTTTGGATAATGTACGTACATCAATACAGAGAGTAGTAATTTAAATGTATTTTTATGTGTTCATCTTTTTATTTTTTTTCTGTCCACAGACAACAGGCTTTATTTCATGTGCTGGCTGCATATTCATTGTATAATACGGTAAGTTATTTTATGTATACTTTGAAAAATTTCAATAACTTTTTTTTTCTTTTTCTTTTCTTTAAACAGACCAAAATGAAAATATTCATAATGAATGATCTTGGCTACCTAGCACATAAATAGGAAACTGAAGTATTCTCTCTATTTTAGCCTCTTATCAGTGAGTGTTACTTGCTAATTAGGATTACCGTATGCTCGTCTGTCTCTGTGGTGGCCACAACTCTGATATCCAATGTTATCATGCAGTTAGATCCACTCCCTATCCTTATTAAATTCCCGGCCACAAATTAGCATGTTGGCACTTTAGCCTAAAGGAGTTGCAGAATCAATTATATATTATATATATATATAATTTAAAATCCTGTAGAGAAAATGGCTAGTACAATGTATAGACTGTTTTTAATGTTTTTTAAGATTTAATTAATTCCTGTTGACAGTGTCACATAAAAACTTCGAAGATAATAAAAACCATCTTTTGTGCAAAGCAAAATTACCGTAGCGCCTTCAGTAATCCTTTAGTCTATCCATTGGGTAGTTGGTGTTCTTAGTTTATGGTACTTGCACTTTCAAGATCATTTCATTTCTTATATATATATATATATATATATATATATATATATATATATATATATATATATATATATATATATATATATATATATATATATATATATTTATATATATATATATATATATATATATATATATTTATATATATTTTAATAAAATATAGATAAGTAAGCACTTAGCGAACTAAATGTAAATGCATAGATGCACAACATTACTTTTGTGTGGACATATAATAAGAAAAATAAATTGCATTGTAATAGAACAACAACATTCCTGACATTTGCTGCCAACCTGAGATATTCTTCTGCATTTTAAAAATGAAAAATTTAATTTTTAATCCCAAAAGCCCCAAATGTATAACTTGATAAGAAGCAGTGGCTCATTATATTGTAACAGAAGAAGAATGATGCAAAGTAGATTCCCAAGTTGCACAGTATGAACAGGTGTCGGGGGTATTGGGTTCGGATCACTTTAAATGACAAGTATATATAACTTGCTGTTAGTGCGTCTGTAGGGTCGCGCAGGTCCCTTATTCTGTGTTTACCTCTGTGGTCTGGAAATTGCACATAGAGTAACATCTGTGTGTAATTATCATGTTGGTCACAAGCATCAGAAAACCCTCACTGCTCAGGGACCGCTCCGCAAATGCAGCTCTGCACTAGCAGATGGCGTTTAGCTATGTGCGTGAAGTCTCCTGGCAAAAGTTTTACATGGTGTCAGCGCCAGGCTTGTTAACCCTCTGCTCCTGCAATGTGTTGCAAGTCTGTCCAAAAGTAAATCCATCTACAGTTTATTATCTTGCTGATATGCAATTTACCAGCTACGTTGGAAAATACTCTTTTACAGTACATGTAAAGCATAAAGTGGAACCGTATTACAGTGGTAAAGGGCCACTGAAGTCACCATATGTGCTCTGCACCATTACAGGGTGAAAAAGCATCAGGAAAAAGTGTTTTCCTTTTTTTAAATAGATGCTGCATTCATGAAGTTATGATGAAACATTCTGGTATATTTCAGTATGTTGCATCTACCTGATATAGTAATTAGCTCTGTACCGCACGGGATGTAATAAATATTAATTAGAATCAGACAATGGCTAAGTGGTTTGTAACTTCTTGACTATTTTAAAGCAGATACTGCTGCAATATAACAAACCGCACAACAAGTTAAGCTGCAGTCTGACGGTAAAGGTCCCTGGTTCAAGTCCACATAGAGCCTATTTTTTATTTATTGTTTTAAAATCAGAAATATGTTTATATATTAAAGTAAAATATATTAAAGTAATAAAGATCAATATAAACTACATTTCCAAATTATGAAAGTTAAAATAATATATATTATGTAATTATGATTTTTTAGTTTTATTACAAAAATAGCATGTTTCTTAGTTTCCCATAATATCTTGAAGGACCACTTTAGTAACTAACAATACAATTTGTAATTGAATAAAAAATATTATTTAAATCTTATCCTTGAAGTTTAGTTTTTTGACTCCAGCGGATATGTCGCTCTCCACCCCCTATTAGGTGTCCAGAGGGTTGCAAAGGATGTGCCTGGTGCCTGAGGGGAAGGTTCTGCAGTAGCTATTGTGAGCAAACTACACTGTTAGAAAAAAAATTAGGACAGCCTTAAAAAAAGATCCTTTTTACCCCCTGACCAACTAACAGGGGGTGGAGAGAAGCGCATTTACTGGAAATTGCAAAAGATGTGTGTGAAAAAACGCAATGTAGCTTTTAAAAACAAATACAGATTTAATTTTTAATTACTAACTAAATGAACAAATTAAACCCAATTACATGAGCACTACAGTAGCCCTTTTAATATATGTGCCATCACACCTGTTAGCAAGACAAAAATTCTGTATACAGGAACAGTGTTAATTGTGTTTCAGATCACTGTCTTGTTATGTTTAGATCATAATTATTGGAAAATATAAAAAATGAAATTAAGGAATTCTATAACCAGTGTTATTTTATCCTTCACTTTCCCCTCTCTTCTTGTCTAGGAGGTTGGATACTGTCAGGGAATGAGCCAGATCACTGCATTGCTGCTCATGTATATGAATGAAGAAGATGCCTTCTGGGCCTTGGTGAAGCTCTTCTCAGGCCCTAAACACTCTATGCACGGTAAGAAGCAGTGGGCTATATGATGATATAGCTATATGTAATAACTTGTAATGTAGATTAGGAAAAACGTTATATGCTTATGAAATTTGTAACAAATTAACAGAGATGCAGACACGAAATAATGCAGACAATTCTCAGGTGTGATCTCACACTGCTGGTTGTCATCTAGAAATGGATAAGTGGCAGCTCCATCTTTAGGTTCAATGCCTCCTGCTTTGTTGCTGACAAGAACAGCCCCCAGATTCAGAGATGACATAAGTGACAAATGTTTTATGTTAGAACCAAGTTTTGTTTTGTTGGCATAGATTATTGAAGCCACGAAAAGAGCAAGTCTGAGGGTAATGCCTTGCAAACTACATGACCAATCGTGCAAATTATTGGAACATCCGTATTACTAGCAAAACTCATCGATAGGAAAATATATATTCATTTGAATAACTATGCCGCAATGAAAATGGATCCCATGTGTGAGACTATTTACATTACAACCAGCTAATATCCCGACTAACTGCAGCATGGACAGCAGCTAGACTGTGTGGTAGTGAGGCAATAAAATGCTGGAAGGTTGGCAAGGGTATCTGGAGCCATGCAGATTGCAGTGCATACGGCAGCTGCTGAAGACTGCGTGGTGGAGGATCCATCCAGCAAACATCGTGGTCACACAGGTGCTTGATAGTGTTCAAGTCTGGGGAATTTGGAGGCCAGGGAAGTACTTTGATGTCTTCGTTGTGCTTCTCAAACCACTCCAAAACATTTCTGGCAGTATGACATGTTGCATTGTCCTGCTGGAAGATTCCCTCCACTCCAGAGAAGACAGTCAACCTTTATGTACTTGACTTGCAAGGATGCATAGATAACCCAGTTGGTTGAGAGTGTCTTGGTCCACTCACACCTCTAGAAGGCAAAGAAAACATTGCCCAGACCATAACGCTGCCACAATCAGCTTGTGTTCATCCACAATGCTTGCAGATTGCTTGTTCTCAGATGTTTCGCACCTGACACGCCAATGTCCATCCAGTTGATGGAGCAGAAAACATGACTCATCGGAGAAGGCAACCCTTTGCCAATCAAAAGAAGTCCAATTTCGGTACTGTTGTGCAAAGTGAAGCTGTTTCTGAGGATGAACCCTCGTCCGCATAGGTACAGTGACCAGCTGTTTGCTTTGGAAAATGTTCTTTCGTTTTAGACACACGTCTGGTATACCTCTGGTTTGTTCGGACGGTGAGTTGCTTAGCTGTAGCGTATCGGTTTGGCCTTGCACTCCTTCGCAGCTGACCTTACCCTCTGACATCAATGACACGTGGTGCTCCGAGGTTTCCCTGGCGCTTATTCTAAACTTGTTGTTTGCCCGTCATAAATGACGGGATAATATGTTTTTCTCCCCTTCCCTCTGTCTCTTTCCCCATTTCCCCCTCTGTCTCTTTCCCCATTTCCCCAATATCCAAGACTATACCACAAATTGTTTGGTACAGATCAATCCCGAAACCGGGCTAAAAACGCAATTCGACTGAGAAAATTACTTGCACACAGCTCTATTTACTTTGTTGCAACTTCCTCCCCTCTGTTCCTTGCGCTAATGCGGTGCTTTGCGCATGCTCGGCTAACGCGCATGCGCACTGCTGCACATACGGAAATCCGAACAAATAGTTTGTGGACTGCGTATACACTCCCCTGGAGCTTTAGGCACACTTCACAAACCATATTGGTGATGGTGCCATTTATCCAGTGAAGGTACGCTTTTACCTTAGCACCACGCGAACAGTTCACAAACTGCGCTATTTCAGAGATCCTGACAGATAATAATCAGTCTGATAAATTGCACAATTACTAATTTCCAATATGGTTGATATGTTTACAGAATATCTACATGTCACCTTATATACCCACCAAGCCAGCTCATGACACGTGCCGTGTTTCATTGGCTATGCGCTGCTGATGTCAAATATAAGCATTAGCAATAATGTGACTCAACCCTGTATATGCACAGTGTTAATGATATTAGTAGGGTATAGAAATCTTACAGGATTAGCCTATGTTCCCGGAAGGGACGACTCCCTGAGCAAAATGCTGAAGCCCCAAAAGCTTACTGAAGTCCTTATGAAATAAATCAATGATGTGCCACCGTGAACTTTTCAGAAATCAACTGAATACAATGATACTATAATTGGCACCTCCACATAGAAGCTTGTGCTTCCCCATACACTGTCTTTATCTAAACAACCATCTTACAAGCATGCTAAGCAATTTACTAAAGAATATAAAAAGCTAGCTAACAACTAAAATATAATAGATGAAACAACAAACACAACTCACCATATGGTGTGGCGCTTTTAGTTGAAGCGTTTGAACCAACAAATATCACCAGATGGTTCAAATATATGGTGTGAAATTCAGTTTTTATCTCCAGTAGGAGCAAGTGTTAAGAGGAAAAAGTTCCAATACACACCGTTCCTTACAAGAGTAGCTGGAGTCTTGTTTAACAACCAAGATTAGAATATCTAGATGTTTCGTCTCTTCCCTCATAAAATTAGTTTGTGTGGGGGGCGGGGGGTTGGGGAGTGGGCGGATGGCTGATACAGGTCTGAAATATGGTTTTAAGAACAATCAGATCTGATAATATAATAAGCAATAATTGAGGCTGCCTCAACCGCAAAGATATGTTGCATCTTCCTGGTAGATAAAGCCCCTCCCCTCATTGACCTTATAGCGGGTGGATACCAGCAGCGGCCTAGTCTGCACTTAGACAGTAGGTTTAATATTGATTTTTTTTTTTTGTAATGGAATCTAAATTGTATTAATGATATTAAAACAAATATATCATGCTGTTCGGACACTACAGTGATACTTTAACATAATGGTTAATTGATTGCCTGTTTATGTTGAAATGTCTTAGTCTGATTTGTATTATTATTAATTCTCATTAGAAGACCTATCCCAAGTTTAACTCCTTTCCATCACTTGTCTTTTCTTATAGGATTCTTTGTTCCTGGGTTCCCAAAGCTGTTACGATTTCAGGAGCATCATGATAAAATACTGAAGAAGTTCATGCCTAAACTAAAACAGCACTTTGTAAGCCAACCGCTATGTATTTATTTTAACAAGTAAAGTTAGACGCACTTAAACGACCAGTAAAGACCACTAATTATAGTATATGTTTTGCAAAACCTGACCTAATGGGCATAATGTTTTATAGAAAGTAAAAAATAAATTTATACAGCCTTTAATAGATCAAACAATTTATACAATTATTTGTGGGCAGACGTTCCTTTTCTTACTTGGCTTGGCACCTGCAGGGCGATCCTGTTAGGTGCGCTCTCCAGGTTATCCTATTGTACATGGTCTTCATTTGTCAAAAAGCTCTTTCAATGGAATGGAGTTCATGTCTAATCTAAATCCAAGGTCCCCCTCAGGTGATGAATTTAGTTCAGAACAAATGGCGTCCCCAGCAAAGCATAATTACATTTAATAGTTAACAAATAAAAATAAGTACTTTTTTATAACTAAAAATCCTGCCCATTATTAATTAAAGATCCTAATCCGCCCATGCTATAAATGTGAATGGATTGTAAATGCAGTATTCTTATTTAACAAACCAGTAGCATGAAGCGCGTTCATACATTGATTCCAATAATGGCTCCTTTTTCTTACTATAAAGAAAAGGCCTTTTCTCCCCTTCCTTCCAATGTATAAATGAGTGTTGTGTTCTCACTTATGATGACACAACAGCTATTGTTAAAATCACGGACAATATATTTTGACATTTGTTATGATTGAGATGTGTATGCTAGTATTTTTATGCAAAGGCCTATATATATATATATATATATATATATATATATATATATATATATATATATATATATATATATATATAATATATATTATATATATATATTATATATATATATATATAATATATATTATATATATATATATTATATATATATATATTATATATATTATATATATATTATATATTATATATATTATATATTATATATTTTATATATTATATATATTATATATTATATATATTTTATATATAATATATATATATATTTTATATATATAATATATATATATATTTTATATATAATATATATATATATTTTATATATAATATATATATATATTTTATATATATATATATATATATTTTATATATATATATATATATATTTTATATATATATATATATATATATATATATATATATAATGTGTATATGTATGTATATATATATCCTGAAATGTTTAAATCACTTAAAATGTATAAGTCTATCCTGAGGCTTAATGAAGCCAACATTTTTGGCAGATCATATGGACTTTTCTGTTCTTATTTGCCGTCCCATCTGTTTTAACTAGGTGACATGTTACTAGGTACATTTTATCCTCCTCAATGTGACTGTGGATATCAAATTTACATGTCACTTAATACTAAGAATACCCCAGAGTAACAGTTTCTCACCTTCTGGTATCTCCACATTCCTTCCTCTTTTCTCTTATTTACGATGACATGTTTCACAGGTGTGATCTAAGGCTAGAATCGTTATGTTTATGGCTTCCACAACTGCTAATATTTTCTACTTATATGCAGACTCTATCTATACATATATGTATATATGTGTGTATATGTATAATAATTTATTATAGGCAGCCTTATTAAATTGAGATTCAGTAAATTGAATAGGGCTCTATATAAGCACATAGCATATTATGTTACGGAAGTTTTTAGTTAGTGAACTTCTATCCCAAAGCAAGGTCTTCACTAACTAAACACTTCTGTAAAAAAAATATGCTGCGCGCTTATATAGAGCCCTTTTACATTTACAGAATTGCAATTTAATAAGGCAGTAAATTCTAGAAATACACTGTTTTTTGGACGAATATTATTTCCCCCTTAGCTATTTCTCAAAATTCTATGTCGCTGCACTCTGGGAAACTGGGCAGGGATATGCAAATGATTACACAGTGTATTTTCATAGATGGATAGATATTGCTTTTTAATAACCTTTTAAACTAACATGTTGTAATTTGTCTGCGTTGCTCATGTAGTGCTTTTTTCCAAGAGGCAAATCACCTTATTAAGCTCTGACTTCATCCAATTCTCTACTTTTTGAAATTCACAAATCTACTTCAGCCTCACCTGGAAATATATTCCATATGTCAGATGAAGAATGATTCAATTGAGGGGTATCGTGACTAAATTCAACGTTGCAGAGCTTTGCTCTGAAATTAAACCCTGTAATTGTTAATAATTACACTTTTAACTACTACAAATCTGAATACACTGAAGCATTTACAAGACTGACACGTGTGTGTGTATATGTAAGAGAAGCGATTATTATGGTGACCGTGTAAGCTGCAATTGTTACGTCTTCATTTACATTAATTTATATCTGTCACAAACTCTGAACCTAAACACACCCACTAAATTATCCCTTAATATGTGTGCAGTCATATTCACAATATAAAGACTTCCTTTTAGTACAGAACATATTATAAGCATTTGTAGCCACGGAATATGTGAATATTTTAGATAGTTATTGGTATTAAAAGGTGATTTGCATCTGAATTGTGCTTGTATCAAATGAATAAGCAGGATATGTAGAATATAAAATGCACGTCTTTTTATGTTCAAAAAGTAAAATATTCTTCGATACAGTGCAATTTAAAAATAAAAAGCAAAAAATAGTTACTTTGCTCTCCAAGCCTTCAAATTCTACATATATACCCCAAGATTCCTTAAAGGACCCAAGTAGTTTAGTAAAAAAGAATGATTGAGATAGGACCCCAGTATGCAAAGGCCTGAAAATGTGAAGAAAGTAAAAAAATTGTGTGTGTATATATGTATATATATATATATGTATGTATATATATATATATATATATATATATATATATATATATATATATATGTATGTATGTATATATATATATATATATATATATATATATCTATATATAGATATCTATATATAGATATCTATATATAGATATCTATATATAGATATCTATATATAGATATCTATATATAGATATCTATATATATATATATATATATATATATATATATATATATATATATATATATATATATATATGTGTATATATATATATATATATATATGTATAATAGATATAGATATATATTTAATTAAAATAACATTTATACAAGACAGAAGTATAAAATCATTTGTAGAGAAAATCTTTTGTTTTAGATGACGTGTGTATGGGGAATTTCATCATAGAATGCTATTTAAATCAATCTCCTCCCAGGCTTCTAATCCTTTTCAGAACAAGGGCAAAATATCCTTCATTATTAAAGCAAAACTGAATATAGTAGTTAAAAATGTAAGTCTGTATTTATTTATTTATTTATGTTAAACTGCATAAAATTCACATTTTATAAAGTTCTTCAGAATAGCACACTATAATTTGACTCTTTAGTGGCCTTTTTTAAAAGAACCATTAAAACTACAAATTTTCTATCCTGGATTAAAAAAGTATTTAAATATTCGAAAAGTCTGCATGAAAAAGTTGTGCTACATGGGTTAAACAGGCAGTAGAGTAACATAAGCTGCTAGCAATGTGCACAAATACACTTTCTAGTCCCTTCCCACTATCATACTACAAGTACGGTTCGCCTTTTTAGAGAGCATTCCCCCTGGGTTTGCCCTCACTTCAGAGACAACACCTCACTCAGGGTGGAGAAATAAGGAGCTCATATAGCCGAGGGGCGATTTAAAAAAATACTGTGTTGTTTAAATGCAGAGAAAAAGTTAAATAAATGCCCTACCTAACTATTATTTATGAAGGCCTGGATCTATCCTGACTTCACAGATTCCTAACTTTTTTTTTTAAAATTATTTATCTTTTTAAAATCTCATGTCCATCCCTATCATGCTTGAATTAGCCCTATCACACTGGTACCCTTGTCTTCCATTTTATTCACCACTTTTTTTTATTTTTATTAAACAATGTTCAGTATTAAATGACTTTGCTGCTGGTATCCACCCAGTATAAGATCAATGGAGAGGAGACTTGGTCTAGCAAGTAGCTGCTACATTTTCAGGCACAAACTGTTACCAACAAAGTGGTCTCCATTGATTGAAGACCTGCAGCCCTATTAAATTAGAAGCCTGTATCGGCATCGGCAAGCCCGCAAGGGCAGCAGGCTTAAAATTCGGCTGCGTTGCATAGCTATTAAATTAGAACATGCCACGATTTTACGGGCTTGAGACGCAAACCCGTAAAACATTTTTCGAACGATTGTTGCGTGGCCTTGAACATGTCCAATCAGTCAAACCCGTAGTTAAGAGTTTAGATGGAGCCAATGGAAACCGAGATCTTCATAATTACGTAACTGAAAAATAGAGATTGGATTTCAAAGTCTTACGGGCTTCAATTACGAGTTATGATCGGACCCACATTCCAGATATGATGCAATATGGACCTTGTGGACTTTCTCACCGCCACTGAGCTGCTGGTGCAAAACCCCCCACACCCCCTTTATGATCTCCTACACCCCCACGCCCCATGGCCACCCACAACCACCTTTATGATCACCTACACCCCCAGGACCACCACCCCCAGGTCCCCCATTATGATCTCCTATAACACTCTTTCTGCTTCTATATTAATGCCCTGCACAACTAATAAGTACATGCTGCTCTCTTGACCACCGTTACATTTCCTGCCCTGCTGATTTCTTCATTTATCGACACCTGAACAACCCTTCCTATATACCGTATTCCACGCACCCCTTCACCTAACCCAAGCTCTTCTTCAGGTAACCATTGCTTCACAGTCACCCTCAGGTATCTTACCTGCTTTGCTGTGGTTGCACAAACACCACTCCTGCTATCTCATCAACCTCAAGAGCTTGCAATTGTCATTTATTTTACTACATTGTAAACTTATTGGCTGAGAGAATCCTATTATGCCACTAAATGCTAAGCTTCATGGACGTAGGTCTCTCATTACACTACTACATTGTAAGTTCATGTGCGCAGAGCCTCCAATTATAGTATCAGATTGTAAGCTCTTTAGGAGAAACTATCCCATTAAACCATTAGTAAGCCCCCCAGGTTCCCCACTATCCTATTACCTTATTAGCAAGGTCCTCCATTATAGAAGTAGAAAGAGTGTTATACGAGATCATATCATTGTTATAAAGGTAACTGCAGTCATCCACCTTAAGTGCACACAGACTTGCAACAGCGCCATCTGTTGGCCCCTTGCAGTTTTGCACCAGCAGCTCAGTGGCGATGAGAAAGTCCACAAGGTCCGTAACATCACTTTACCCTTTTTAATAATGGTACAGTAGTGTGTGTATCATTGCATTTACAGTGCTACGGATTGGACTTTACCCCCTTGCGGGTCCTCTCTACTACCCATTGGCTTTTGAGCTCCATTTGTGGGTTACGGGCTTGAACGCCAGTGAATTTGTTGCAATTTAATAGCATGTTTGGAAATGGAACAATTATGGGCTTGACAAATCGAAGGATTTGCGGGTTCGCAGTTAAAATTTTCACGTCCCGTAGCCTTTTCTTGCCCTTCAACCAGTCAACGACTTGCGGGGTCTTTATGGGTCTAATTTAATAGCTGTAAGTCTTGCGGGCTACGGTTTTACACATTGAGCTAATTTAATAGGTCTGCTGGTGTGTGAAATGTCTTTTACTTAACAATAAGCTTTTACTTTGTGCGCAGCCATGGAAGTGTGTGTGGTCATTTATCTAATGTCCTTGTTTTTAAAGCCCATTGGTCTTTCAGCTTAACCCACTCAGTGATCATATCCGGATGGAGAAAATTATCTTAACTAGAGACTAAAACTCCAACCTTTGAAAGTATGTTTAATATTCAGTATTGCTAACATAAAAAAATAAATCTAAATTGTATTAATGATCAATGCCTAATTAATACAGCTAATCTAATCCATTAAGATTATGACCTCCTTTTTTTCTTCATAGATGCAGCTTCTTGTAATTGACCTCTTCATGCCTTAAAAGAATGGTCATATTAGAGAACGTTTCTTAAAAATCCAGATCTTTTTCGCCATGTTTGTAGAGTAAAGCAGAGAATAGTTGTTTATATTGTAAATATTGGCTCATTAGTGACCCCAGGTGGTGATTTCCTCATAGTGAACCATTCTGCAGGGAACCCACCAAAGATGGTGATAAACAGTTTAAAGCACGGGTGCCCTAGTGGGCCGCACAGTCATGGAATTGAGGATTTCATTTCCGTGCACAGGTTTGTCACCCAGCATGCCTGAAGAAGCTTTAGTCTTACCAGGGTGCAGAAGGGATCTCCTCAAAACCAGGCCTGTGTGCGGCCCACCCGGACCAAACTTTGACACCCCCGTTCTAAAGGCCCAGAGAACAAGAACATCAGCTGAAATAAAGATTTTGATCTTAAAATGATTTTATGCTCATTGTTTGTATGGCTGCTAATGTGTTGTTATATACTTTACAAACATGAGTGGTTTAACTTGGCAGAGTGTAAGGTGAAAGTGTATCTTTAAGGTCTTAGCATATGCCTGTGATAACTATGTTATTCTGTAATCTTCTGTTTGCCAAGGGTATATTTTAATAGTCTTAATAGTATGGTGTGACAAATGGCACAGAACCTCAGTGTGTTGTACTCCTGGTCAGAATTACCAAACTGTTGCTTTTTTGTCTTTTTTTTATTTATTTATTCTGTAATAAGTATTGATTTCTTGTTTTATAATCACCAGGAAACTCAGGAACTCTACACCAGTCTATACACCATGAAGTGGTTTTTCCAGTGCTTCCTAGATCGGGTAAATAATTTTATTATCAAAAACTCATTAGCTGTTTCCAGGGATTTTCCTGCATGCATATTCTTTCCTATTATTATTAATTAATATTAGGAATTAAAGTATTGGTACTTTACAAAATGTAATTATTATTATTATTAAGCAGAACTATATATGGGGGAAATACATTATAAAGAGAGGGTACATGACGTCAAACTATACAATAACAAATGCTGATACAAAATGAGGGGAGGACCCTGATCCCGAGAGCTTCTATTCAAAAGCTGATGGTTGGACACATCATAGAAAAGTGGTAAAGTAAATGAGTAAAACAGCGGTGGGTTGAGGAAGGTGACACTGCCATAGTAAAGAATGAGAGATCAGGTCAGATGGTGTTGGTGAGCTGTAGGTGTGTGGGCTATAAGTAATGGGCTTCCTTTTAGAGGTGTACTTTTAGTTTTAATCTTTTTATTAATATTCACAACTTTGTACTATTTTGCAGCAACTGATATAATTCAACTTCAGGGATTTGCAAGTATTGATAAAGCTAATCTTTGACACGAATAAGCAACAGAACATGGAGTTGTTAATATTTTATAAAGCGTCCCTAACTGTGGAGGTTTCCATGTTGGGCCATAAGCTTCCATAAATACTTTTGGAATCCAAGTAGAGTTCCATGGCTGTATTTGTTTCTTGAACATGGCTTTAAATCATTTTAGTCTGGAGCAGGATTTTGTAGAATCGTGTTGTTCCATTCTGTATGACCACCAGGTACAATTACTCCAAAATGTTACACTTTACAGAAAGCTTTGTGGTAACCTTGAGATTCTTAGAAATATATTATGAGGTTTTGGGCCTGTTTTGGATTTCTGGAAAAGCTTTTGGATACCGTGGCCGCCATTTTAAAATACCAGTGAAGGGCTTCTGGGTTTCCATAGTTGACATTTTCAGTCCTTTTATTTATATATGATGTTTGGAGCTCAAGGAAGATTCCATGGCTCACATAGTTTTGGAAGCACTGGTCTATAAAGTAGTTTGTATTATGGGGAAAGCGTGGTAGTTAATCGAGAATTGATATTTCAGCAGTAAATACATTTATGTTTTTCTTTCTGCAGACTCCTTTCATCCTAAACTTAAGGATATGGGACATCTACATACTTGAAGGAGACAGAATTCTTACAGCCATGTCCTATACAATTTTAAAACTTCACAAAAGTAAGGCACTCTCCATATTATATCTTTTAATTAACACTTTTTTAGGCAATTCCTTGGAGGAACTTTTTAAGATGTCATTGAAGATGTATACTGACATGTTTATATATCTATCTATCCTTTTATGCTTTTTAAGTTTTTAAATAAACTCCCTAACCTTATAATGAACATAGTGATTTATATATGATGTTTGTATTATTTATGTAGGTAGTTACATTTCATTGTTAAACATCTGCCATGGGTCTCCTTTAAGGTTTTCTATCCCATGTCCTGGTTCAGATATCTTTTGTGTTTCCTGCTCTGAGGTTGTTTCTCTGATTGAGTTTGACATAACTAGGACAGTGACATACAGCCCAAGAGAATGAGAGTGGAGGATGATGCTCATTGCTTTATCCTTGGGATCCTAAGGTCATCTTGTAATGGGCTTTTCAGGATCAAACCGTTCTCTCAAGAATGGTAAATAAACTAGGAAGATATGTAAACTAAGGATCTCCAGAAACCATACTGGGAAGAGTTTTATTCAAGCAGTGCCTCTACTTTCTAATAATGTAGCAAGCTAGATGAATTAGCCCTTACATATTGACTCATGTGATTATTCCTGAAATGTGTTCCTGCTTCCATTATTCCTTCATCTGAAACGGAAACATGGTAAATCTGCTGCGGAGTAGTGTGGTTGTCTAATATTTTTAGTTCAAAGAAATTATGTTATACCACTAAAGAATAACTCAAGACATCAGTTGTGATGCTGACAATACCCTAAACTCAAATCTTAAATTATTTTGAGGATAATTTCCACTGCACACTCCTGAGCGAACACATTATTAAAAAGTAACTTTTATTGGTAGTCCTTAACTTGAAAATACGGAACTGTACAAGATGGTGTCAATCTCCTGGAAAAGTCAGGCACCGATAACCATATTGTAAAAAAATTATTGCAGAAGTAGTGTTTAGCAAAGGGTGGCAAATAGCTAATTGCAATCTGCACTTCTTTGAGATCTTAAAAAAAAGGAATATGACCCCAAGGTCATCTTTAAGACATGTTATTGTGATGTGGCACAATATTTCTTAGAAAAAAGCCAGCATCTCTCTCTCTCTTTTTTTTTTTTTAATTTCAAAATGTTGTTTAGCATTGTAAGATTTTTTTTTTTCTTTAAATGGACAAACGCATAGATGTGTATAAGTATAAATATCGGGCAATAAAAAAGTACATTCTCCTTTAAATAAGGGATTATTTGCTCACCTGACGAGTTTCGCCTGGAAGGCTTTTTGAGATGAGCAGTGTTTAGTAAATTGTCCTATTTATACCTACAACCCCTCCCATAATGATGTCATTTTGGGTGGAACGAATAAATAGCAAATATGCTAACATCTGAGTGTTTCCAAGAGAGATTCCATAATGTTTTTTCCTCTCTACGGAATAAGCTAATAAAGGTATGGCTGGTGTCATAATATTGTGTACTGAATCCTCAAACAAGTCTGGTTTTCTCCATCCTTAGGGACATGGAACACACCAAATTTGAGCAAATAGACAAAACAAAGGATTATAAAGCTGTCTTTTTTTTCATGCATGTAAAAGAACATGTTTTAAACAATACACAATATTATATTGCTTACAGAGGATAAGCCCAAATGGCAGTTAAAAATCTAAATAGGCTCCATAGACACACTGTGACACATTATCAAATGGCATCTTTTTGAGACATCCAGGAAAATATTAAATGTCCCTTTAATCAGTTCTTCTTCTTTACAGTTGTTCTTTAACCTCAACATTTCTCTTCTAGTCATAGTTCAAATGCATTATTTTGATCAACTACATCTGCAATAGATTCAATCTTGGTTTATTCTGATGAACTTCCCGAGGTGGGAGGAGAATTTAAATGCACAGGAAGTATCTATCTACACAATATATAAAAAAAATGACCACAGTGGCCCTTTAATCAGTAAGAAATAAACACTTGTGGGATGTACATTGTGATTGGATGATGGCCAGCATGACATTCTTATTGTAAAGGATAGGCAGTGGGTCATTTACAATATAAGTCACATCCAAACATTGCTTTAGTCCACCTATTACTTTATTTTTTATTATATGGTTTTGCTGATTCTATGGATACAAAAAACACTCAATACAAAGTCTCTTCTAGAAGAATTGCTATTCTCTGTAATACAGGAGGCAGGTGAAATTAAGGGGCCACCTGATTCAGCACAATTTGGATCACATCTCCTGAAAGCATGTTGAAATACTTTTTGAAATATGTGCATTTTCCTTAAGAAATCCAATAAAATCTGTGTTTACATGTGTCATGGACTGCCCACTTGATTTTTGCATTAAAGTCCATGGTAAGACTGCTTATGTCCAGTTTGTAGGGAACATTTTTTTTTAAATTTCTAATTGCAGAAAATTCAGATTTCTTCTCTCTTGCCTCTCTGGAATTTGAGCAGTGCAGACCAGTAATCTGCTTTGGTGCTGTCCGTGTAGATGTCAAAAGAGAAAAATTAACCATTAACAAATCTGTCTGTGCAGCTATTGAATTCTGAACTCTCAGCGATTGGTTAACTGTTCAGTGCAGTCAGGGAAAACTGCTATCAATCACTGTCTCCCCTATAGACAATCACCACAGCACATGCTCTCAGCCAGTAGGCAAGATAAACATTGTATGTAAACATACACTTAAAACTTAAAACTTTTTATCTGATATTAGTGTAATTAAAAAATAAACCATTTTATCATATAATTGTGTGCTCTTTCACACTAAGAAGAGCACTTACAGTGAGGTAAATGGCCCTTAAAGCTAGGGAAGGATCTAGAAGAAATGAATCAAACTGCCACTGATCTGAATAGACTCATCACACCAGCTCCTTATTGTTTTCTAGCACAATATTGCCATGTTTCTAAATTTATACTTTTTTGTAAAATGAAGTTGTCCTAGAAACCTAAACTGTGCCAGAAAAAACGTAGTATATAATCTATGCCGTAAGTGAGTATATTTATTTTTATCAGGTGACCCCAGCCCTGTTATGGTGTAGCGATGTGAATTTGTGTTTTTCTCAGTTCATCCTCAGCTTAAAGAAACAAATTTAGATCATTGTTTGATAAGTGCGATTTGTATCCCGTGGTGGTGTTTGAATTCCATTTACAGGAAGAGCAGGAAGGTGATATCTCGAAGGAACAAGTAACGCCGCGCAATCACTACAGGAATATACACACACATTCAGCGTTGTAGAATTAAAGATTACATGACACTTAATTGAAGCACAGAGTGATATGTTTATTCATGTCTCCCTGAGGGTACGTGCCATCATAAAAAGTGGCTAAATCCTATGGGCATTGTTTAATCGCTAATAAGAGAAGAGACGAGCATTTGTATATACGGATAATGCCACAAGCGTTCCTTTCCAATAAAACGTGATGTGTCCGTTATGTTGTATTAACAATATGGAAATGTATGGAATAGAGATGATTGAAAAAACTGTTCATATTAATGTTTTTTCTTTGGAGACTTCAGCTGATGATGATGATAATTTTGGTATTAAATTATTTTGTCCATTTAGTCAAAACCTTCCAAATATATATATAAAAAAAAAGCTTACAATGGGTGCTGGTTAGGCACGGAAAAAAATAATTAAAACATGTTTACACTTCATTGAAACTACAAATAAGAAAAGAAGAACCTGCTCTAGAACCCAATGAAACGTGCCAGATACGGAAAACTCCTAATATATACGTTCAGTGAGGCTATGAAGAATAAGATATACTTCTATATAGTAGTGTTCCCCTAAAAACAGACACATTTGATTTAAGGGTATTATCAGAAACGTTGGCAAATTATTTACCTATATAATGTTTTCCAAAAGTCATATTACTCCGTTTTATGTCTAAAATATTTTAGTGTTTTACAATTACTAACCAATTTGTTGTCAGTAGATTGATTAACAGATCTAACCTTTTATCTGGGTGGTTAATGCCCATGAACATACTGGAGTGTTGCCCCTTGTTGTTGATTTTATTAATGGTTGGTTCATTTTATTGGACACTTTGATGTTAAAAGTAAGTTCTATTTTAGAATATTACCTTCTATGTGCTCGTGTGTGTTTTGTTGTTCAGTCGTGTTCAACTCTCCGTGACCTCATGGACCGTGACACACCAGGACCTCTATGTCCATGGTCATACTGATCCACTTGGTATTCATGGCAGAGATACTGGAATGGGTTGCCAGTTACTTCTCCAGTGGGCAACAGCATACAGCTCCTGCTATTTGTAGATGGTCTCCCATCCAAATACTGACCAGGCCCAACCCTGCTTGGCTTCAGGGTGGTGTGACCTCTTGGTTCCCTGATTGGAATTGAACCCATATTGTTGCTGTGAAAGCACCGAATCCTAACCACTGGACCATCAGGGAACTCTCTATTTACATACATACTACCTAAATATAGTACTCCATTACATACAACTTTTTTGTTCAAGCCCATGCGTGCACTCATATCCAGCTAGTGCCTTTATTTTGCTTGTATCTCATTGAAACTAACTAAAAGTGGACAGGGAATATGTACATCTGTAGGTATAACTCGGTGATCTGTATTACTGATCATTGGCTGGCCTGGGCATGCCCCCAGATCAGTTTAATTTTCTGCGTTGAGAGTATTATTTGAAAAAGAAAACACAGGGACACATAAAATAGCATAGCAGGCATTGGAATGGAAAACTCCTACCATATACATTGTATGTAGGGGCATTGGCAGGATTACACTTTTTTTTTTTTTTTTTCATTTTGTCTACCTAACATATTAAGTCTTGCGCACATCTCTGGCACACATATTCAAATCGGGCACCACTTGCATTACAAAAAGGCATATTTATAGCGCTATACAGGGGTTAAGTGCAAGGCAAATAACATTAACTCATAGTAGAAGAATGGAGGGCCCTGTGTTTGAGCTTAAGAGTACCAAAAAAGTTTAAACTTACCATCTAAATCGGCATAAATAAAGTAAAAAAAAAACACAATTTTAACATCAGTATTTCACATAAAGTTAAGTTTTATGTGATGTATTGTGGGACGTGGACTTGCTATAGGATTGCAAGCAGCTAATAGAATATGTAGCAATCTTAAGGGCAGTTTAAAGTGGGTATAAACTTCTGATCTTGGACAATAGAATAGGGCCCTTATTCCATATCTCCATATATAGGTGTTAACTACAAGGCAAAAACAAATTTAACACATTGTAAAAGAATGGAGGACCCGGTCTAAAAAAAAATACATAGAGCTTTCCCCAAAGCACCTTACAATATTGAAAACTCGAAAAACTTAGTCTAAAGGATCTCATTTTATTTTTAGAAAATTATTTATTTTAGATATTTCCACATAGTATTTCCTGTTTATACTATTTAAATATATTTGTCATACAAAATACACCTAACCGGGTCGGATTTCCCCTTGGTTTATATCAATTTTTAAAACCACTAAATATAAAAATCTGAATTTTGTTTTATGAATAAATAGACTTTTTGCTGTTAAACAGTAGCTTCTCATACTAAATAAACAAAAAAAAACAAATTTGTTCATGTTGGTTGGTTCTCTGCGCGTGTCTAACTCTTTTAGCCACTTGTGGCCTTCACAGGGAGCCATATCCTGTAGTATTTCAGTCTGGTCTCGCTCAATAGAGGGATCCAGCACCAAAATACCAGGCACTCCTACCCTGAACAGGTGAAACCCCAGACGTACGTTTCGCCCTTCGTTGGGCTTTGTCAGTGACATATAGCTAAGGCACAGTGAGCAAGGAGTCCACATATGGAGCCCCCTATAACCCTTAGGAAGACTAAGCCCTAAGGGTCATTTGAATAAACAAAAAAAACAAAGAATCAGAGAACAAACTAATCTTAATAGATTAGTTATGTGGACTACTATTAAATAAAATACAAGTTATTTAAAATGAATGAAGGATTTAAAAATGTCAGCTTAAATTATCCATAATTATTTCAATGATCGTCTTGTTTGATGAAATATGCATCATTTTGTTCTTAAATTTATGCTCTTGCTGTTTATCGAATTTCTTAATTTTTTCAGTATTCACTGAACCGAACAAAACTAACTGCTCTCAGATTGAAACGTGAAAAAAAGGCAAACCTTGACTATTTCAGCCATGCAATATTTAACAGATACATCACCTTTATTTGATCAATAAAACAGCAGCTCCTTCAGATGTCGGCTAAGGAAGATATTATTCTTGACTAGTGTATTCGCCATGCCAGAGTTACGTGCGTACACTACATAAGCGCAAGGTCTTTCTTAGATGGCCTTTGAAGTAATTGCTGTTTTATTGATCAAATAAAGAAGACAGATGTTTTAAATATCAAATAGTTAAGACGTTCTGTCTGATTTTCTTTCAACACTCCTGCAAAGGTAGTTTTGGATCTATTTATTTTGGAATGGTTCACAACTTGAGACGGTTGATTATATGAGGGGTGGACAACCTTCAGAAGCAGTATTCTTGGTATTCGTTCACTCTGATTACTCTATGATGAAAAATATATAAATGTTATAATAATTTGAGAGCGAGACATAAAAAAAAAATGTCTCCAATTAAAATGTATCTTTATTATATATTTTTCTTTCTCAACTGGATTTTGAAAGCATTCATGATATTTTGATGAAGGCCAGATATGTGAGAAGGATACTTATATTTTTGAAGGAGAGAGTTGGCATTTATTGATGCAATCTGGCTGCATTTTAGGATGTGTTGGAAGGGAGTAGATTTCAAGTTCCAAATGGTTCAATTATTTAACAAATGCTCCTTTCTTGCACTGTTCAGGAGATACAAATTGCCCTAAAAATGTCAGGAAGTACTTAAGATAAACACAATTGAAGTATTGTTTATGTAAAGAGAATCTTTAAAATTCTTCCAGATAGTTACATAGTACGGTATTTGTGGTTGAAAAATAACCTCAAGCTAAACGTTTTTAGATCTCATCGGATCCTTATAATATAGGAAGTGAAACGGGGGGAAAAAAACATTTTAACAGTGCCAATTGTCTCATATGGGAGTAAAATTCCTTCCTGACCCCAGATACTGGAAATCGGATTCCTCCCTGTATCAATACTCTCTCCAATTATCCAGGACAACCCTGATTGCCCTTTTCATAAAAAAAATGTATCCAGCCAATTATAAAATGTATCCATTTTAACCATCCTTACTGTGAAGAACCATTTTCTTTCTTTAAGGTGGAATCTTTTTTTTTTTTTTTCTTCTAACCTCAAAGGATGTCCTCATGTCAGTTGGAAACATCTCGACACTAAAAGCTCCCTTGACAAAGCTTTATACTGACCCTGGATGTATTTATATATTACTAGCTACTTGCCCGTCAGAAATGACGGCAATAACATTTTAATCCTGGCAATACTGTTTGCCACACAATGAGAGTCTCTGCCCCCTTTGAGCACCTTCAGTGCTCATCGTGAGCCCCGCATTGAGTGCCTTCGGCACTCACCATGTGGCTCGCAATGCGAGCCTCTCCTCCCGTCTACTTTACGGCCTTGGCAACCCGCAGAACTTCGTGCTTTGCAATGATCACATTCGGCGCTCATCGCGAGCCTCTCCCCCCGTGTAGTTTACAGGCACTCCTCACAAGGCCTGCAATGAACGACCATTACAGACGACTTACAACCCGGCAAATAATAAGGTTTCATGCATGATTTAGAAGAGGATTAGCAATAAATTAAAACAAAAATTGTAACTCCTAAAGCTTACATTTTGCACTACCCTTCCTCTCTTGGATGGCAAAAGCAGTTTGGTCCCGGAGTGCTACACACAGGCCTGTATTTGAGAATTGCCTTTCAGTATACAGAGTCAATCTGGGTGACTGAAGAAGCAGATATTTGAGCAAGGGTATCCTCAAATCATGGCCTGTGTGTTGCTCTCCAAGACCGAGCTTGCCTACCTCTGGTTTAGGGGGTAGAAGTGGAACTGAGCGAGAGGCAGTCAGGATGAAGTCTCCTGGATAGGTGCTCTCCCACACCATGGACATCTGATCGGGGTCGAGAGAAGATCTGCCTGGACCTGCAATGCTATAGCTCAAATGTAACTTTTAGAAGTTACACTGAACTTTTTTCTTCAAGTATGTCTCTTTTTTAGTTATTAAATAAACATTGGAAACCTACAGAGTACCTTTTTTTAAATCGGTATGATCAAAAATATATATGTCTGAGTAGGATAACCCATGAAAAAGCCCTAAATCTAATTTTAAATTGGAAATAAAGGACATTTGGATGACCTTGTAACCATGACCTTGTTACATTTCTGAGAATAGATTAACGGTCTCCTTCTGAACATGTGTGGGGAAGGAGGTAGGTATCAAATTCTAAAATAAAGAATTGTTTAAAAAAAAATCAATTTCCGTGTCTTCCACCCACTGAAAGATAACTATTTTATGCAGTAAAAACGGAGCTTACAGGCTGTTTCTGAACAGCATTTTTTTGTATGCTTCTGAAACTATCTGGGATTGGCTAGTACATCTAGTACCTAATAGAAACCGTGTTCGTGAGCTGTGGGGCTGACCTTTGCAGGAACTGTTTGGAAGGTGTGAGTGACTGAAAACAGAGCTTTTAAGCACTTGTTAAAAATTCGGTTTAGATCTGCAAGGAAACACATCTTCTTAAAGGTTGAATGTAAGACTATCAAGTTATCCATGCCTCACAGCACCCTTGGACGCTCTCCAATCTACTCCGTACAGGCTCAGAATGGCAGAGATATACGGGCAGTCATTTATATTCTTCCCACTTAGCCGCACATTTTTTATGAATTTGTTTTTTTATAATTTAGCAATGCATTTTTCACAGTTTTGTTTTCCCCTGTTTAATTATTCATAAATAATTAAAAGCCAAATGCTTTAATGATGCTTTTAAAGCGACTGGAGATCATTAGGAGTGGAAGTGATTTACTCGTCCCACTCGTTACCTAAATTCCTGTTATTAAAAGAATCGTTCATAACCTTGCTCTGTTTTCGTTTAGAATATCTAATGAAGCTATCGATGGAAGAACTTATTGAGTTCCTGCAGGAGGCTCTAGCCAAGGATTTCTTCTTTGAAGATGATTTTGTAATTGACCAACTTCAGTTGTCCATGTCGGAACTGAAGCGCTCAAAATTGGATCTCCCTCCTCCAGGTAAGATATGTATATTTACTTAATTGCCAGAAAGTATAGCAGCTTCTTTGAGCTCACTTGTGCCCTTCCCAAGGAGAAATATCATGTAGTATATCAAGTAGACGGCACAAGTTACATTGCTATTCGATTGCCTTACGTTTGTGGGCTCCGATCGAGTTACGTGCTGCAAGCTGCTATTCATTTTAATTTGTTAAAACGCAAGTTAATGCCCTCCAAGCCTTTGATCTGTCACGACCGCAAGGGTCCTCACGGCTAAAATCGCAAATCTCTATTCAATTGCTCTGATTCCCCCTCGCCAACCACTCTGTTAAGCCATCAAATGCCAAATATCTAACCACAAGTTACTGGTACCAAGGAGGTCTCGCAAAGGGCTTACTTACAAATCATAGCACTTTAAAAGCAAATAAATATGCAATACTGTACTTGTATTAAGAGTTAAAGTGATGTTAGGTCTTAGAATTAATAGCACAACATTCATGTTCAATCTTCATGTTATATCGATCACGTCAATCAATGTGAAGTCCTACGGGCTTCAAGTTCCAGAACATGATCGCTGACGCAAGGCTGCAACTCGAGGTTCACACCCGTATGACTTCAATGAAATATGGAGGTTGGATTTCAAAGTCATACGGGCTTGAACCACGAGTTACGGGCTTGCGTCCGCGATCATGTTCAAGCCTGCTAACAATACTGCCGATAGCATGTTTTTTGTGACCAGTGCCTCACTTACGGGCCCGGCCAATTGAATAGCATTGCAAAAGGAGCACGCAACTCAATTGCAGGCATTTAGCTGTCTGCGATTGAGTTGCAAGCCCCAAATTAAATGACGCTCAAACTAAGGAACTGGCCCCACGCTGATGAGAGGCAGTAACCTTGAAACGGCTGTACGTGGGTGGGATTCCTGGCTTCTGTATAATCCAACCCTAGCTTTGCTCAAAGCTGTGTAATAACGGCAATGTTTTTTAAATGTGAAAAAATGTGTACACAAATGTATTATTTATTTAATATATATTATTATTATTATTATTATTGTTTACTTATAAAGCGCTAACATATTCCGTAGCGCTGTACATAAATTAGGTTCAGTCAATGATAAATACAGATTAACATTTAGCAAAGGAAGGCGGGCCCTGTCTTTCAGCTAGGAATCCAATGTCCATGGTGAATTCCCAAAGTACTTAGGATAGAAACTCGCAGATTATATATATACTCTTTTGTTATATATATATATATATATATATATATATATATATATATATATATATATATATATATATATATATATATATATATATATATATATATATATATATATATATATATATAACCACAACATAATTTAGCTTATGGCTAACAAAAGAGTAATAGAAGCCCTGAATATAATATAAAGTATGTATTTATGTGCAGTGTTTTCCCATGCATACATACACGTTGCAGTGCAGTACATACATGCAGTGTGCTTACTGTGACAGGGCACTTGCTATAAGAAGCCTGGCTTGCTTAAGGACACAATAAACTAAAACACAGAAATTGATCCTGCCAGTGCACATATTGCCTGCTCCAGTCATTATACTGTAACCTGTTGTTAATATCTATATTTCATTTGTAATAAAGTAAGGTGAGAGGCTGCTCCTATCCTTAGGACATGTCTCGAGTACATTGCTTTAATATTGGTGCAATAACTCCGTATTGTAAATGTCCAATAATCCAATGTTCCACTACTTTCTGTTCATGAACTTAGTAAATCGAGTCCTGTGAAAATCTCTCATTTTGACCTAAGCACAAATATATAGTTCATTATTTCACTGGCAGAGGAGCCAGCAGTGGCGTGTCTAGCAGGGAAAGGGTTAAGGAGTGTAAATTGCTGACTGGCACATCCGACTCTGTGCAATCTCACACCTCATAAACTAACACTTCTAACCGCAGTACGTTGCTCCTGTCATTCCACACACACCTTGTAGGTGTTTCTGGAGTTATCCAACCCCACAGAGATTGCTTCTCTTGCAGTTGTTTTCTGCCTATAAGCTGGAGATGTGCTGTATATACAAACAAGGTAATGGGAAATGATTTGGCTTTATAACCGCAAACGGTGTAACTAAATCTGAGCGCTTTCAATCGGCAAAACAAAGTGTATTTTGTGTTCAAATTGCCACGGTTTATATCCTGCATTTGAGAGATTGTGTGTTAAACCGGGGATTGTCAGACGTGTTCCCTTTCGGATAAAACAAAAACATTCCGCTCCTTGAGTAATTTTCAAGAATACGTTTGGACCTCTTGGCTTTAATTTACTATCATGGTTTTAAACAGAAAAATGGTTTAATATGTGGAAACATTGCACTAAATCGAGGCAATAGTGGGATTATTTTCTTCTCTTGTCTTTGAACAGGAGAAAGATCCAAAAGGCTCATGGCTATTGTTTGCAGAGTAGAATTGCCTGGTATTTTGGGGCTGGATCACTCTAGTGAGTGAGACCAAACTGATATACTACATGAATATAGAAAAAAAGAGGCTGCGCTGAGTGGGTTATGTCCATAGAACTAACTTATTAAGGTGATTTCTTTCTCTGATTGAGCGCCTCATATTTGTTTGTTGTGGATCCAGTTTGTGCTTTTATCTCCATTCCTTTAAATGTAAAACATAAGAAAGCAGCAGGGTTTCCTCAAGTCATTCTTCACACTCTACCTGAAGTTTCTTTCATGTCACCTGTATGATTATCATCCTTTATTTGTAATGCCACAAACATATTCTGCAGTGTTATACAGGGATTAAATACAATGCAAAAACAATATTCGCACATTGCAAAAAGAATGGCAGGTCCTGTGTTTGAGCTTAAAATCAAACGTACATGGAGCTGGTTTCCAAAGCACCTTACAAGACTGAAAACTCACAAACTTGCAATCTAAAGATTTTCATCTATTTTTCTATCTATTTCTTTTTCTAACATATTAAAATAGCATATTTTATACATAAAAGACAAGTGGAACTACAGCACCAGTAACTTGGCTTGATAACTTAACTTCTTGATTAAAATGTGTCAGTGCTCGCAATAAATGTGCGCAATAAAGGCCTACTAATTTCCACAAGTGCTGCAGGTTACTTTATTATATGTAGTCTAAAGAGTGCATGCACAATTAAAGCAATTAACATGCGAGTTACACTCCTGCCATCACCAATAACTGCGTTGTACTGCGATAGTGTACAGTGATAGACTGCCCGACCAAATATGTTGTTTAGCCATGTCCGACTTTCCGTGATCCTAAGGTCCGCAGCACATCTGTCAGTCCCTGCCCCTCTGAGCTCCATGGAGTTAATTTTCATTGCTTCAATGACCTCATCTATCCATATCCGCCTCTGCCGTCCCCTTATTCCTGTGCCTTCAGACTTTCCCAGCACCAGAGTCTTCTCATGATATGGCTAAACAAACCAAGCTATGGTGAATATATTAAAATAAATGTGTTTGGAGTTAAATAAGAAAAAAGTTTATGCTGTTTGAATTTCACACCTTAAGAGGGTAATTGGGACATCTGTGGCACTCTTGGACCAGTGACATAAGAACTTTTTCAGCTGATTCAATTGCAAGCCCGCATCTCGCTGGATACAGGCTGTATGTCTGGGCTTTGGGCTCTTGTTCGTCTCAGATTCCAGTGCTATTAAGGTGAACAAGCCCGCAACTTATGGACCGAACGCTGAAGCCGTAAACCATGCACTTGTGCGTAGCAGTTCTGGGCCAGAACATGTTCAATTAAGCAAGGCTGGAACCACCTATTTCGAACCGGCCAATAGAAAATGAGACCGCATCATTACGGCAGTAAAACATGGAGGTTACATGTCAATCAATTAGGTTCGGGGGTCCAATATAAGAAAAATGAATGCCAATACTGTTCTAGTCCATATGGGTGGCCTGATATGTATTAACTCATTGATTCCCCCAAACTATAACCCCAAAATGACACATACATATTATATGATTATTTTTTTTTATTTATTGCCGAGTTGCGAGCTTGAGGCTGTTGTGCAATAAATTCCATTGTCTTTCATCGCATTCCCCGTCATTTACAGTGCAGTATTAAACCCCCTTGCGCGTCCTCTTTAGCGCTCGTAGGTTTTTCTCCTACATTTGCCGTTTAGGGTGTGAAAGCATTTGAGGCCTTGGGGTATTGTTGCAATTGAATAGCCATTTGAGATTTTCTGATCGTAACTCTTGAGGACGGCAAAGATCAAAGCCTTCGGGAGGCTGTAAGTTCCGGGTTTAACCAGCGCAACGTTTTCAAACCTGTAAACCGTCTGGAGCCCGCAAAAAGACGCCAATTGAATAGCAAATGAACGGCCTCACTTACGGGCTCCAGGAACTTACGATTGCTCAATTGAATCGGGCTCCAAGTTTGTATATGTGTATGTATATGTATGTTTCCACCTGGACCAAGTACTCCATAGCCAATAGATTTGGTGTTCTCTTGGCACAGGACAGTTTTATATCTGTTGTGTGCTTCTCTTGGAGTTTTTTTTAAAGCGCTCTGGCCTGTTACTGTAGCCTGAAAAGTTTTTTAGGCCAAAAAAATAAATGTTCCTTTTATTCATCCGAAAATCCAATATACAAAATTTGTAAAAAAAAAAAAAAAAAAAACACAGAAAGAACTAGATAACATTGGACAAGTTTTTTCCTAAAGTGCTGGTGATTTGTTGGGTAAGGGATCAACAAAACCTCACCAAAATTGGAGTTACCTGATGTATAATGGAAGGTGACTCCTTGTCTAAACAATAATTCCTTTGCTCCTTCTGCCATCATGGCCCTTCAGTAAAGGGAAAGTTCTGGTTACATTTTTATATATTTATGTATCCGATTCGGGTCTAGGAACGGATTATATTTTAGTTGATTCCTGTGAAAAAAATTGATTCTATATTGATCCGATTCAGTATCCACCCGTCCCTCGAACAGATTAATGATGAACATACAGGTTCCTCTGTATTTTAGAGTAACACAAACATCCATAAGTGAAGAATAATTGGTAAATCCTCTTATGATTTTCTTTAAAACCTGCAATAAGCAGCATTGTATACTTCTACTTAGTCTCTACTGAGGGAGTTCAGTCCATTTTTCCAGTGAATACATAGTTATTTCTCCTATGTCTAAACACATGCTATTTACTTAGTATTGATATTTCACTGAAAAACTCTTCCATTCTGTACCAGCGCTCTAGCCTTGATCTTATTTACATATTTGATAGGAGCATCAGAGTATATCTAATAAGTACTAATTTGTAACATCATTGTATGGTTTCAACAAATATACCATCAATAGTCTATGGAAGCAAATTCATGTTTTATACTATTACATTTATTTGTGATATTTTTTTTTTTAGTATACCTCCGACTGTACTTGTTTTCAGAAACAATACAGTTTTTTACAATTTGGATAGAAATATTTGCAAATTGCCAAACCGTGGATTACTATGTTTGTGTGCCAGCCGGAAAGAGGATATATATTTTTTAATTCTATCCTTCTGTGCTAGCTTGCTTTCTTGTTGGCTGTGGTAAACTGCTATGCCATCTGTTGTATGCAACGTTGGTTCCAGCATTAATGTTCCCAGTGTGAACTATTCTATAGATCTACATAGGGTCCTTGTGAAACACCTTCGCAGCTATTCCCCATGCTAAATATATGCTAGAGATATATGTATATGCATATGACTGTCCACCACCATTGGTATATTCATTATTTGTAATGTTGCATCCATTTCCATCAATGGTATGTAATACTCCTTTGACTTTAATATGAGGGAGGTAAGATGTTGCTTTCTTAAAGGGACTCTTTAGGCATATTTTTTATATATACAGTTGTGCTCAAAAGTTTGCATACCCTTGGCGAATTGGTAATATATGTACCATTTTTAAAGAAAACATGAGTGAGTAGCAAAACACATTTCTTATATTTCTTATGGGATTCATATCCAACTGTAGGTTATAACAGAATGGCACAATCATAAAACAAAACATGGCAACAAAGAAAAAAATGAAATTACCCTGTTCAAAAGTTTGCATACCCTTAGTTCTTAATACTGTGTATTGCCCCCTTTAGCATCATTGACAGGGTGCAGTATTTTGTAATAGTTGTCTATGAGGCCCCTATTTCTTGCAGGTGGTATAGCTGCCCATTCTACTTGGCAAAATGTCTCCAGGTCATGCAAAGTCTTGAATGAACCGCACATTTGAGATCTCCCCAGAGTGGCTCGATGATATTAAGGTCAGGAGACTGTGATGGCCACTCCACAACCTTCACCTTTTTCTGCTGTAACCACTGGAGGGTCAACTTGGCTTTTTACTTAGGGTAATTTTCATGCTGGAAAGTCTAAGGGCGTCCCATATGCAGCCTTCGTGCAGAAGATTGCAAATTGTCTGATCGTAACATGCAGCATTCATCTTGACATCAATTTTCACAAGATTCCCTTTGACTTTAGAGCTCACACACACCTCAAAACATCAGGGAGCCACCACCATGCTTTACAGTGGGGATGGTATTATTTTCACTATAGGTCTTGTTGACCCCTTTCCAAACATAGCACTTATGGTTGTGACCTAAAGCTCTATTTGTCTCGTTACTCCAAATTACAGTGTGCCAGAAGCTGTGAGACGTGTCAAGGTGATATCGGGCATATTGTAACCGGGCTTTTTTGTGGCATTGGCACAGTAAAGGCTTCTTTCTGGCAACTCAACCATGCAGCTCATTTTTGTTCAAGTATTGTCATATTGTGCTCACTGAAACAACCACACTCTCTTTTTCCAGAGCAGATTATATTTCTCCTGAGGTTAGCTGTGGGTTTTCTTTGTATTCCCAAACAATTCCTCTGGCATTTGTGGCTGAAATCTGTCTTGGTCTACCTGACATTGGCTTGGTATCAAGAGATCCCTGAATTTTCCGCTTAAGTGATTGAACAGTACTGACTTGCATTTTCAAGGCTTTGGATATCTTTTTATATCCTTTTCCATCTTTATGAAGTTCATTACCTTGTTTTGAAAGTTCTTTTCTGCACTCCATGGCTCTGTATCTAGCCTGCTCAGTGCATCCACGTGAGAGCTAACAAACTCATTGACTATTTATACGGACACGAATTACAATTTTAAAAAGCCAAAGGTGTGGGAAATTAACATGTAATTGCCATTTTAACCTGTGTGTGTCACCTTGTGTGTTTGTAACGACTAAACATTCAAGGGTATGTAAATTTTTGATCAGGGGCATTTGGCTCCTTTTTAAATCATAATAATAACAGAAATCATCCAAACAACTATGTGATAATAAATGGCCTTTTTTTTTTTTTTTTTTATAACATGATTTGTCATATTTTCAAAATAAATTACAAAATTTCACAATTTGTCAGGTTATGCAAACTTCTGAGCACAACTCTGTGTGTGTGTATTATATATACTAGTACTAGTACAAACAATGAATAGTACATTAGTGATTCCATATGAATGTCTAAAAAATAAGTTAATAAACGTCTTTCCTGCTCCAATTTCTTCATACACAACCAACTTGGAGAACAAACAGCTCATGTTCATTGCTTCAATTACCTTGTCTATCCATCTCCGTCTCTGCCATCCCCTTCTTCTTGTGTCTTCTCTAGGGAATCCTGTCTTCTCATGATATGACCAAAATATTTGAGCCTCATCCTCATGATCAAACCTTCCAGTGAACAGTTTGGTTCATTTCCTTTAGTATTGATTAACTGGATCTTCTTGTAGTCTAAGGTGCTCTAAGCAGTTTACTCCAACACCACAATTCTATGGAGTTCAGCCTTCTTTATGGTCCAGCTCTCACATCTGTATGTTACTTCTGGGAATACCAGAGATCTAACTATGCTGACTTTTGTTGATAGTGTAATATGTTTACTTTTTACAAACTTGTCCAGATTTGCCATAGCTTTCTTCCCCAGAAGCAAATATCTTTTAATTCCATGACTATAGTTACCATCTAAAGAGATCTTGGCGCTCGCAAAAATAAAATCTGTCACCGCCTCCACTTCTTCCCCAAGTAAAAGTGTATATAATAGATATAGAGCTACAGTCCCAGAAACCTCTATGTAATCTATTTCACCTATAGTGACTTATACAATTTATAATTTTATATATTACAGTGTGACGACCCAGAGCCGTGTCAAATGAACTAGGTTGCCAACCAGTGGCGTGTTGATTTGGAGCAAGCAAATCCTATACCATTTTCCTTCTTTGCTGCTCTCTAGCTCTGTGAATCTTCCTTTTGCGCAGAGCTGTGGAAATCGCTGTTAATGTTTTTTTCGGTGCTCTTGTAAACATTTTCTGTGCCACATTCCCTCCGCACACAGGCATAAGAGGCTTTGATTTTGCTTGCAATTTTCAGCACATTATTTTTCATTATAATGACTGCTAAATGCTGCAAGCAGGATGTCAATTTTTTATCACTGCAGAAAGCAGGTGCTTTCGCGTGACATTTAACTAAAATAAAGCAATGCCTGCCCTTTCTTGAGACTTAATCCATGCTGTGATAGTTAAAGGAGCGTTCAATCTTAAGAAAGTGATTTTTAGAGCCCGGGTTTGTTAGCGATTTCTGTCAGCGCATCTCTATTTTTCTTTGTAAAAGGAACAGACTTCAATATTAAACTAATGTATTCTGCTTGAGAAATGCCTTGTGCCTAGGAGTATATTGTTTATCCTTTTTGTCTTAGACTGTAAGCTCCCACAAGAACAGGACCCTCAGCTGGTCCTGTACCAATGTATATGTACATCTTATCTTATTTATACTATCTTCTAACATATGATCACATTTTATCCATATGGTGTGTATATGGTGTGTGTGTGTGTGTGTATATGGTGTGTGTATATGGTGTGTGTATATATTATAGTAATTTAGTAATTATGTCTATGTATGTATGTGTGTGTATATATATATATATATATATATATATATATATATATATGTGTGTGTATGTATATGTATATATATATATATATATATATATATATATATATATATATATATATATATATATTAATGAGTATTGCAATATAATTTGATACCCTTTGTATTGGACAAACGTCTTATTTATAATGGCAATGCTGTTTGGCACAAGATGTTAAGCTTTTTATACTCTAAGGACCTTTGGCGCTCATTGCAAGCCTCTCCTTGTGTGTCCTTTGGCTCCTCTCTATTTTTTTTAAATACTAATTAATGAATTCATTAAATACTAAATTAATATAGTTTACCTATTTCTAATTACCGTATTTTTCGCCGTATAAGACGCACTTTTTCTTCCCCAAAACTGGGGGAGGAAAGTTGGTGCGTCTTATACGGCGAATATACCTTTTGAAACTGCCTCTGTCCTCTTGATTTCACCCCAGCGCTTCCTACCAGCATCGCGTCGGCCGGTGCGTCCTAGTGACGTCACACACGCATGTGTATGTGTGTGTGTGTGTATGTATGTATGTGTGTGTGTATGTATGTGTGTGTGTGTGTGTGTGTGTATGTGTGTGTATGTGTGTGTATATATGTATGTATGTGTATGTATATTTATGTGTGTATGTATATGTATGTATGTGTATCTATAAAGGTGAGGATCAGGACGGTCAGGGAGGATCAGGACGGTCAGGGAGGATCAGGAGGGTCAGGGAGGATCAGGAGGGTCAGGGAGGGTCAATGGCTCCCAAATGCTGCAGTATATGTATGTGTGTGTGTATGTATGTGTGTGTATGTGTGTGTATGTGTGTGTATATATGTATGTATGTGTATGTATATTTATGTGTGTATGTATATGTATGTATGTGTATCTATATATATATATATATATATATATATATATATATATATATATATTTGTGTGTAATGTAGGTGTGTATCTGTGTGTAAAGTGTATTTGTGTTTGAGTGTATTTGTGTTTGATTCAGATTTTTTTTTCTCTTGTTTTCCTCCTCTAAAAACTAGGTGCGTCTTATCTGCCGGTGCGTCTTATAGGGCGAAAAATACGGTAATATATGTAGCAATCAATAGCCTGAAGAGCTAAACATCTCTCTTTATTGTCCTGCAGCATATAATGTCCAGTTGTACTGTTGCTGGCCTGAGGAGATAGTTTTATGAATGTTGTAACATTGCATTAGAAGTAGGCTGCGTGCACGAGGGCAAACCGTTGTTTATTTGTGTAAAGCGCTACTTTAGATGCGTAATGTTGTTAGTGGCAAGTTAGGATTGTAAAATAGCGTTGTTTGTCTATGTGCTACGCGGTTCACGAGCATTTGCCGTCCTTTGTAATAGTGTATTTTATACCTCGTAGGTTCCTGGGTAAAAGTGCTACGCGGTTGGCGGGGTCCAGGGCCGTGTAGCCTAGTTTTCATTTTTTTGGGGCGCCATTTTTTTTTCTTGCTTAGCCAATTTTCTAATGCCGAAACTCAGCAAAATCGACTTGTTGTTCGTGTTCTACCTCACTCCAAGACGTCCTGGCCGTTTCCCCGTGCTGTGTGTGATGTTTTTTTTTCTTCTTTTGTGTGTGTTTCGTATTTTGTTACGTTGTTAGGCTTCAAGCAGTTGATGAACGCGGGACGAAGTTAAGTGGATCCCGCGTTTCCTAAGAGTTTGGAGGCCAAGTCCTGCGTGTTTCATTGCCTCCACTGCTCACCTCGCAAGGCTCGCAGGCGGTGAGCGCCTTTGCCTGATTGCCTAAGTGCTGCAAGTTTTAGTGCCTTAACGCCACACACACACTGTACGTGTATATACATGCAGTAATATATTTATATAATTATATTTATATGATTATGTGAATCTGCATCTACAACTACACATGCTATCAGTAGGAGTAATGGTAAGCTCATTAGTTTACAAAGGCATAGCCTCTTGAGAAGTAACAGACAGATTCTACTAAGAATACATGTAACTCCTGCACTAAAAAATAAGATATTTTAATTGTTAAATATGTAAAGTTAGTAATTATTACATTTTGATTTAATTATTTGAATTCTAAAAACATTTACCCATTATCAAGCTTAGTCCATTTAAAAAGATATCAAGAAAAATAGTGGCCACAGTGGTCCTTTAAATGAATATATTCTACTTGAATAAAAATAAATATCAGTATATTTTTTAACAAATATATTTTTTGCAGCGCTTTTGAATAGATTACATTTAAGAGATGTTTTTATGCAAGTTCACGAATGTCAGAAGAAAAACTGAATTAATGAGATTTGTGCACGGTTTACAGCGTCACACCCAATCAGATCCTTGGCTTTCCTTCCTCCTTACATTTTTATGTTGATTGATAGTGATTAAATAATAGATTTAACAGACAAGTAGAAAGCAAATTGTATGTAAAGAAGACTCAAAACCATAGTGCTCGTGAATCAGTTTTCCAGAACAGGGCTCCACCACAAGGTGGCGACAGACTACTATAAAATAAAAAATTGCACGTTTAGTTCAATCCTTTTTTTCCTTCCCTCCACCCCCCCAACAATCTTTAGCACAAATATTCTACAATAGTCTGTCCTGCAAAACAAAATAGTTTATAAAGGTTTTAAGGTTATAAAGTCTGGATACTGTCCGCAAATGTATAACTAAGGAATATCGGAGGTTTAGTAATATAATGAGTCTTGTTGTATTTTTTGGGTGCTGGATTTAACCCACAGACTATCTGGTGTTTTGGTGTTAAAAGTCATATATCACATGGTATTTAAATTCCAAAATCAGCATAAACTATTGAGAAGGTGGGGAAGCTGGCTTACCATAAGCTCCTGCAGAAGCGCACAGTGACATTATCAACAAAGGGGACCGAAATTTAAATACCATTCAAGACAAAGATGGATTATATTAACAGGCTCTGTCTTATTATAGTAGTGCTGCCGCCTTATTATTTTGTTAACCCCTTTTTGCAAGTGATTTCAGCATCTATTAGGGAAAAAACCTAATGCATTATTCAATTTTATGCACACATCGACGGTAAAAAGAGATGATAAATTATATTTGTGCAATAATGGGGCCCTGATATACCAGGGCCCAGTTATCATTAGAATGGATAATGACTAAATCTTCTTAGAAAGTTCATATAAAGCCTTAAATTACCAGTGCTGGACTCTCAACTACATTTTATATATATATATATATAATATATATATATATATATATATATATATATATATATATATATATATATATATATATATATATATATATATATATATATATAATTACACAAGCTGTATATGAAGTGGTTTTTGGATCAATAGAGTGAGAGTGCATTGTGGTCTCATTTGCATGTCTCCGCCCAGTTTCCCAGAGTGCATCAACTGTATTTCTGGGAATCTTGAAACGAAAATAAGTTTATTAACTAATGTTGCAGACATTCAAATAGAAATACAAAAGCACTATTAGTTTTCCGTATGTGTGTATGTGTGTGCACTTATGGGGATTGCCTATTGCCGCATAAGTGTAGTTTCTGGATAATCGAGAGTCACAAAAACAATGGCCTAAACAACCCTTAAACTATTCGGAACTCCTCAAAAACCTATTAAATTGCTACGAACAACTAAACTAAGCTATTTTGAGCAGCAACAAATAAACTATTAGATGTGATATATATATATCACATCTAATAGTTGTCAGACTACGAGACGTCCTCACACTTTGTGTGGTGCGTACAACATAGCGAGGCGAGCCGTTATCGCCTAAGTGCTCAGAGTTGACGGCGAGGCTTGCAGACGAAGAGCGCCTCTAGCTCTCATCGCCTAAGTGCGCAGAGTTGAGCACTAGAGGCGCTCTTTGGCAGCAAGCCTTGCATAGCGAGGCGAGCCATTAACTCTGAGCACTTAGGCGATGAGCGCTATTACACATGACGGGACATGCTCGTGAGACGCACAATACATACACAAATGCCGCCATTTTTACAACACTAGCTTGCAAATAATAACATAACAAATCTAAAAGGGCGCTTTACACAACTAAAGCAACGGTTTGCCCTCGCGCACGCTGCGTATTTAAAATGCACACTTGGCACATTGCTGACACTTTCTCCTCAGGGCAGCAACAGTCCAACTGTACATTGTATGATGCAGGAAAATAAAAAGAGATGGTTAGCTCTTCAGGATATTGATTGCTGGATATATTCATTTGAAATGGCTAAAGTATATTGATTCATTGAGTAACTAATTTCTTAATTTTATATATATATATATTTATATATATATATATATATAATGTTTAACGCTGTAGATTGTTCCAGGCAATAGGAGTGTTAAGCAAAACGGCTCTTAATGGGGCAATGTAATGTGGGGAAGATAGGGGAACTCATGGGAAAAAAAAAAAAAAATTCTATTGAAATTTAAACTTTTTTTGGTTTTATATGAACTTCAAACAATCCGCAAACATAACACGAACTGAACATTATCAGAAATATAAACGTTACATTATCGATGTTGAAGCTTCTCCGTCATCCTGGATTCTGTTCTACAGTTAATCAGAGCGTTAAAAGGGGTCTGGCAGGGAAAATGGTGGGGCAATGCTATGGAAAATCAGATAGTTTTAAAGGGATTTGGCAGGCAAAAACAGCATTATGGAGGGGGTTAGCATTAAACGGGCTCTGACAGGAAAACCAGCTCAATAGCGAATCAGCTCTAAACTGGGTAGCTTTAAGCGGGGTATACCTGTATATAAAATCTATGTAGTATTCAAGAATGAAAGATTCATAGGAGCCTTAAATATGTACTGCTGGCTCCTAAATAATTTTTCATTCCTGGCTCCTATAACAACCTTTCTAGCTTCCTCATTTGCAATATTTTTTTCCATCCCTGTATATATTTAAGTTTCATGTTTCTTTTAACGCAGGCCAGCCAGTGTAGCTAAACCTCTAGATTATTAGTTTTTCCCAGAATACCTTAACCCCATACCTACCTAAAGGCTTTGACATTCTAGGACTGTTTTGTCCTTTGCCTAGGATTTTAGATATTTTAATGAATATAAACTGGACACACAGCACTGTGGGGAATGTAGTCTTGGTTAACTGCAATATAGCACAGCAAAACAACCAATTTTCCATTAAAGGACTACTTTAGTCTGATGCTTGTGAAGAATGTACCAAAATATCATTAGCAGCTGACCAAGTCAAGAGGTCTACTGTCATGAAAACCAAACTGAATACAGTAGTTGAATTTGAAATTATCAGGGTCCATGCCTGGGTTCGATCTTATGGCAGATCCCATGGCTTAGCACAAGTACCTCTCCAAGTATTTGATGCTTTTTCTCCCGATTGGTTGTTGTTATGTCCCGGACTTTCTACCAGCCAATCACATCTTATCTGGGACTATATTACTCCTCTGGCCTCCTTTTTTTTCTGGGAGTATTTCTGGTTGCTCCTGTGTCTTCCTACTCTTTTCTACTGCAGTTCCATTCCCCTTTTGGCTGGATATTTGCTTTTTCCAGCCCTTTGCCTGTTCCCTTTGACTTGTTACTTTGGACTTGCCATTTTCTGGTACTTCACCCGGTTTCAAACATTGTAAAACATTATCAAATCAAATTTGCCAAAACACATTGCTCAAGTAGGAAAATTTTGAAGTGTCATATTTATAGTAAACATCTTTAAAGGGTCATTTAATTGAGCACAATTTGGACCACATCTCAGTAAAGATACTTTTGTATTTATATGTGTCGCTGAGTGGGCAAAAAAATACAATTAAATATCAAGAATCTACAAAACCACAACCTTTGTTCTTCCGAAGTAGTAAACATTTTGACTTTCAATAAAAAGAAAAATGCAATATTGTAATGGGATATTTAATCTTGCTGTGGGCAAAGATTCATACTTTTTCATTATAGAGAAGGAATGCAGCATTCGACAGTATATCCAATGTTATTAGACGACAAATCACTGCAAAACAGGGACAAATACATATAATTTTATAGTTTCTGCTTGATTGCTTCAAGTGGGTAGATTTAGTTGTTGAATTACAGCTTCTGAAATAGAAGCATTTAGTGTAGATGAATCCTGTTTCCCCCCCTCCGAACATGTAGGTTGTGTGTAAGGCCATTCTGTTACCTTGGTTGGAATTAATCTTCACAACAAAAGGTCACATTTTTATACATTCCTTCATGTAGATAAGATGCCCTGCAGTCTTATTATTCTTTTTATTTATGCATTGCTAAGCAGAACCATATAGAGAAATATGAGATTTTGATTTGAAGTTAGTATGAAGTTTATTGGTGTATATCACAGCTCTAGAAAAGGATGATCACATTAAAGTGCCACATGCCCTCCTAGCAGGAGCTAGATGTTTTAATTAGGCATTGATCATTAACACAATTATTGAATTCATATTAAATGATTTATAAAAGAAAATGTTCAACATTAAACTAAAAAAAAAAAAAAAAATCAGAGGCACTCAATCTGACAACAAACTGAAGTGAGTTATTTCTATGGGCATGGTAACCCACTTGGAGAGCAGCCTCTTTACTCATTTTTGCCCTTCACAGAGAAGACATCTCCTGTGTTATATCAGTCAGGTATCACTCAAGAGTTAACCAGCCCCGGCAACTCTTTTCTGAACAGGAGAAACCGCAAACCCCAGACATACGTTTTGTCCTTTTTGAGCCTCGTCGGTGAGCTCTAGCTTTACTCACTAAGACACAGTTAGCAAGGAGTCCAATATCTGAAGCCCCCTATGACCCTTAGGGACACCAAAACCCAAGGTTAATTTGCGTACAGAGAAAAAAAAAATCAGAGGCGCTCAATCTGAGGACTAACTCACCTAAGTGGGCAAGTTCTCTGGGCAACGTTAAATAAACTGTCAAAATTTAGACCTGTGCTGCTGGCTTCCTCTCACAATAAGCTCAATGGGGGAGGCAGCTTTGCTAATTTTTCAGGCAACAAGCTGTTGCTGTGAAGCCATCAATGGATGGTTGTGGGCTTATTTTCTAATCCGATGGTTCTTAAAACACTTTAGACCTGTCTTGTAACCAAATCCCCCTCTTCTCTAGTGGTGACCTGATCAGTATGGAGACATGGAACTCCACTGGAGGCTTATACTCAAAGTGAATTTTATACTGAATAGTGCTATTATAAGCCATTAAGTAGGAGTTTTATTAATGATGCATGCAGAATTAAAACTAAGATATCCTCTTTGTAGGCCATTACAGTGGCCTTTTAAGTCCTAAATGAATTACTGGAGATTTCTGCTTGACCCAGCTGGATACCCTTTAATCTTGATGTGCCACTGGACCTTAATAATTGTATCTTGCCTTCTAAGAGTTACATAATTCAGTGCCCGCCATTTTCATACACAGTTTGACCATATGTGAGAACTGTTTGATTTAACTATGCTGCACCCTTTTAAATCAAAACTTTAGTCTGACTTCCAGTTGAATATATTGGTGTCTGCTTCCATTCTGTCATCCATATCCTTGTGTCTACACATGATCTGGGATTGATTGATACTTCACCATGACAAGGTAGCGATCCTGAGGGGGCTGTTGACAGTTATTTTGTTCCAAGATCCCATCAGTTAACCATACTAGATCATCCACAATGAGTATTTACAATGACCTTCTTATCTTGGCAGTAAAATAGATTGGTGTTTTTTTTTTTAAAGATAGGTAATTGAGTAGATATTCCCAATTAGATTTTAATATAAAAATAACCGGAGGGGGGCGATACAGTGCCTTGCAAAAGTATTCACCCCTTGACGTTTTACCTATTTTGTTACATTACAGCCTTAAATTCAATGTTTTGTTAATCTGAATTTTATGTGATGGATCAGAACACAATAGTCTAAGTTGGTGACGTGAAATGAGAAAAATATATACATAAAACAATTTTTTAGAAATAGAAAACAGAAAATTGGCATGTGCGTATGTATTCACCCCCTTTGTTATGAAGCCCATAAAAAGCTCTGGTGCAACCAATTACCTTCAGAAGTCACATAATTAGTGAAATTATGTCCACCTGTGTGCAATCTAAGTGTCACATGATCTGTCATTACATATACACAACTTTTTTGAAAGGCCCAGAGGCTGCAACACCTAAGCAAGAGGCACCACTAACCAAACACTTGTTTGGAGAGTTCCTTGGTCTTCATGACAGTAAGGGACAATGTTGTTAAGTACTATTCAGAGTTAGGTGGTAAAAAAAGATATCCAAATCTTTGATGATCCCCATGAGCACTATCAAATCTATCATAACCAAATGGAAAGAACATGGCACAACCGCAAACCTGCCAAGAGATGGCCGCCCACTAAAACTCACGGACCGGGCAAGGAGGGCATTAATCGGAGAGGCAGCACAGAGACCTAAGGTAAGCCTGGAGGAGCTGCAGAGTTCCACAGCAGAGACTGGAGTATCTGTACATAGGACGACAATAAGCCGTACGCTCCATAGAGTTTGGGTTTATGGCAGAGTGGCCAGAAGAAAACCATTACTTTCAGCAAAAAACAAAATGGCACATTTTGAGTTTGCGAAAAGGCATGTGGGAGACTCCCAAAATTTATGGAGGAAGGTGCTCTGGCCTGATGAGACTAAAATTGTACTTTTCTGCCATCAAAGAAAACGCTATGTCTGGCACAAACCTAACACATCAATCGCCCAAAGAACACCATCCCCACAGTGAAACATGTTGATGGCAGCATCATGCTGTGGGGATGTTTTTCAGCAGCCGGGACTGGGAAACTGGTCAGAGTTGAGGGAAAGATGGATGGTGCTAAATACAGGGATATTCTTCAGCAAACTTGTACCACTCTGTGCGTGATTTGAGGCTAGGATGGAGGTTCACCTTCAGCAGGACAATGACCCCAAACACACTGCTAAAGCAACACTTGAGTGGTTTAGGGGGAAACATGTAAATGTGATGGAATGGTCTACCCAAAACCCAGACTGCAATCCAATAGAAAATCCGGTGGTCAGACTTAAAGATTGCTGTTCACAAATGCAAACCATCCAACTTGAAGGAGCAGGAGCAGTTTTGCAAGGAGGAATGGGAAAAATCCCAGTGGTAAGATGTGGCAAGCCCATAGAGACTTATCCAAAGCGACTCCGAGCTGTGATCGCCGCAAAAGGCGGCTCTACAAACTATTTACTTTAGGGGGCTGAATAGTTATGCACATTGACTTTTTCTGTTTTGTCCTATTAGTTGTTTGCTTCACAATGAAAAAAAATAAAATAAAATCTTCAATGTTCTGTAAATTAAAAAATGCAAATCCTAATAACAATCCATGTTAATTCCAGGTTGAGGCAAAAAAACACAAAAAATGCCAAGGGGGGTGAATACTTTTGCAAGGCACTGTATGCTGCTAAGCATTGAAAATACATTTATGTAATGTTCACTATGTAGTATAATGGAAATGTTTAAAACTAACAATAACATTTTATAATAGAATATTTCAGAGTAAACTGGACCAATACATTTATGTTGACAATTGTATGAATAATATTGTTCTGTGCATGCACCCACTCATGTTTGGGAGGAGAGTCAAGCTGGCATCATACACAAGCATTTAATAATGTGGATAGACAATATAAGTTTCACACCAGCCCTTCATCATTTGTGGTGCTTAATGTTCTGTATCAAAATACAATAAAGTAATGGATATGGTTACACAAAATCAAGGTTCAATTTGTATTCAAATTTACCTTTAGAGTTTATTAATATAACTTATTACTATTGGTTAATAGTTGGTAGCATGGCTGGGGAGGGAGTTTAGTATATAAAATGTATAATGTATAAGCTCTGAGAATCACGATTGTATTTAATAATTTTGCAACATCCACAATCTTTTGTTGACTTAAAGTCAATTTTGAAACATGGAATATAAGGCTTGATTTCTGAAAAGAAACAGAAGGCCCATCTGTTTTGTCCATTTTATCTCTAACAATGTTGGCTTAATCCTCAGTATGGCCTTATGCATATCGCAAGCTTGCTTTAGTTTGTGTTAATCATTTCTGTGTGAATGCTGTTACGCTGATCTACTGCCATTTCTATAAAATAATACCATGACACATTGCCCCTAAACCTCTGTCTATATATATATATATATATATATATATATATATATATATATATATATATATATATATATATATATATATATATATATATAATTAGATTATTTGATATAATTTTAAGGTTTCCCTCCTATCTTATCACACTCTTCCTCCTGTCCTCTGTGACTTATGTATAAGGAGTTTATTTTTTTGCACAATATAAACACGCACGCAATTATATTTATGTAATTAGTTGCAGTAATGTTTTAACTGTTTTGTTTCTATCAAATCCTAGGCAAAGATGATGAATTTCCAAAGAAACCTCTTGGTCAAGTTCCTCCTGAACCTCCTGCAGTACTTCTGAACAACATTATGAATGGACAAAAGACCACCAGCAAAATACCTCCTTATGTCAGACCAGACAATTTACCTACTACTCCCAATAAGGTTATAAACGCTTCGCCTAGCAATGAAAGACGTAGGAAGAACTCAGTGGAAGGGCCCAAACCAAAGAGAGGGCCTGTTGATTACAGATCTGAGCAGAATAAAACCGATATGGAATATAGGAAAAATCCACATCCCCAATCAGCCACTCAAAACAATGTTAAACTATATGATTATGCTGCAGCTAACCAGAACTCCAATGCAATGTCCAATGCTTCAAAGGGAATTACTCCTAAGTGGAATTTGCCTTCAGAAACAAAAAATAAGGACCACACTGCAAAGCAAATGCTGGATGGGAGGGGGAATCCACCAGATTATAATGCTTCAAGTCAACCTGGACCTCAAACTGTGGTTAAGCAAAAAAGTAGGGTTGTTGATGGTGAAGGAAAACGAGGATCCAATGCATCACAGTATGATAATGTTCCTGGTGGTGATAATGACCATGACAATAATGTTGAAGACACTAGACACAGGTCCAATTCTTTAACTCCAAGAGATATAGTTTACACAACTAATACTTCATCACGTCATCCTATGAAGGGAGCAAGCCCACCAAGAGTAGCTGATTCAGGAATCCATTTACAACCGCGCTCTCCAGCACACTCTGCACAGGGTAATGATGGTGGGTATAACATGAAACCAACACCATCCTATACCAATCCACCTATTTACAATGACAATTTGAAGTTTTCACCAAGTAGACTGAATAGTGATCATCATTCGCCTAGAAACTGGGTAAGCCCATCAAGTAGATCTTATGGACGAAGCTTTGATTTTCCTCCAGATAAAATTCCTATGAACTCCCCAAGTAGACAATACCCTGTTACATCTCCTTCCAATCGAATAGAAGTCTTACCCGCTGATGAAAGTGCTACTCTACGTTTACGTAATGCTAATCAGAAGGAAAAAATAAACTATATAATTCCACCAGTAGATTATCAGGTGGACCACAGCTACTTTCCAGATTCTGCTTTTGGGACTTTCGGACAGCCTTTAAACAAAGAGACTTCTACAAGTTACTTGTCAAATTTGCAGAAATCTCCAAACTATCAACAGTCAATGAGTCAAAATAACTTTTCATCATTTTCTGTCAACAATCCAGTAAGACATAGGACTCCTCAAATTGCCCAAGTAGCGCCACCTCGATACGTGTCTGGCCCTACCACGCAACAGTTCAGAAATCCACGTGATGGACTAGTAATGCATGAATCTGTGATGCTGTGAAATACAAATTATACTTTAGTTGTTCTATAAAAAAACAAACACAGACTCTTAGGAAGGTTTCTTTTAGCAGGGACATATTTCAAAAATAATACAGAAATATTTGCTTTAATGCAGTTCTGTGTAGTGGCTTTGAAGCCTTTTGTTCATATTAAAATTAAATCAAGAAATAAGTATATGCCACAACACTTAAATGAATGCTTCAGTAAATGAGGTGCATGTGAAATCTCTTCAACCAATATGGGTATATTCAAACCCTTCTTCAGGCTTCAAACCAGTCGAGGCATGTATTTTTATTCTGTGTACATTCCTTAAATTTTTTTTTTTTTATGAAGTATTAATTTATTAAGCAGAAGTTCCATTCTGTAATCTTTTGGTCATCGATTTTGTTTCAAATGTTTTATACTTTATTTAGGTAAAATCAGACTTCGCTCAACAGTTGGACTCAACAGGCATACAGCAGTCATCTTGTTAAAGGTTTTTGTATCTTCATAGGTTTAGTGTATATTAAATAAATCACGCACTCGTAGACTACATATACAATATAGTTGAATGAATTACTTCACAGTCTTCACATTCACTATTGATCAATGATACAATTAGTTATGTGCATTTATCATTTGCTATAGTTCATTGTTTTTGTACAATATCGAAAACTAGGATGTCATGGCTTGGAATTGAGTTCTTCCATGTTAAAAAATCCTGTTAAACCATGTTTGTATGTTGGATTTTGTTACTTACGCATAACTTAATATATAATGCATCATTTATGTTCACATGGGACATGGTACCAGCCTTGACTGAAGTAACCTCTTTATATGGAACTGCGGAGCATCCTGGCTTTTAACAAACCATTGGCAGTGACAAAAGTTTTAGTGGTAATGACTGTCTGTGCTCCCTGGGATATATTGATGACTTTAATGGACTACCTTCCAAGGTATGATGGCATTGTAAATATGTTTTGTTGTGTACAATTGATGCAGTATTCATCACTGTTATTGATCCTGAAAGTGCTGTAGCAGCTGCTAGGGGTTACGTGCATCCCGTGCTATAATTTACAAAACATCAAAGTCAAATACACACAATACCAAACTGAACTTCATCTCTGCCTTAGAATAACCAATTTTCAACATGTTACAAACTTTGGAATCTATACTAAAGTTAGCACTTAGAACTGTGTACTGAGATGTGCCTATGTTTATACGTTAGAAAGCTTACTGTAGCCAAAAGAAACCAAACTGTAATTGTAACGATATGTTGGTCTAGCTAGTACTGTATAGGTTAACCATAGAACGGTTATACGTTTTTGGTAGTAAAAGGATTAAGAAGGTAAGTTGACACTTACATGTACGTGCATGGCTCAAGTCTAGTCTTGGATTTCTATAGTAGAAACCACTTTGCCTCAACAGCATGCCTTATTTGACCTGGACCTTTAGTAGGTGATATCTTTATAGTCTACAGACAAAGCAAATGTGGTTGAGTGTTTTCAAAATCATGGTTGGGCCCTAAATCTTTGAGGTCTTAATACCCCGGACCTCATCTAAGATTAACTTTTTGTTATTTTACTAAAAGATATTCCTTACGATAGTCAACTTGTAGATGCCTTTAATCAACTGCTTTATTATATTACAGAATCCTCCCATTTTATTTTTTCTGATGCATTTTGTGTGGTTACAAAATTTTGCTTAGTATCTAACCGACAGATAATAGTATTGTTTACATGTGGATTTAACCCAGAAACCGTGTATTCAAGAAATATGTTTTTTCGGACTTTCCGGAATGTGTAGCGTCCCACATGTACTGTACGTTCCAATTTCCAACTTATGGGCAAACATGGTGTGGAAACACCATTATTTCCAGTTCTTTATGCATACGAAGAGTCAAATATGTTTTCTTCTTGGATATTCGTGCATGTATTTGTGCCTTGGGTTCCGATCGATGGCTTAATGTCTTCTGTTTCAACTTCTACATCATCACACCTTTTTATCAACTAATGCAACGTGTTGAAATGACACTAATGGTTAAGAAAAGGAAATCAATTTGAATTGTCTGCTTTATTTTCAAGTACGAGTTTGAGTGTGTTTTTAGCTCAATTTGACTGACACATTTTTCCTTTTTTTTTTTTTTTTTTTTTCAACTGTTCTAAAGGTGTATAATTTTAGTCATTTCAGCTTTCATGCAGCAGCTTTACAAACCAAAGTAGGATTACACATTTTTATTTTTCAGGGAGAGCACACAGTACCTTAATTACAAGTGTTAATTTTCTTCTTTTTTTTTTTTTTTTTTTTAAGTCATATGTTGGATAAATGACTAGATTGTAATTATAATTTTTTTTCGTTAAAGGTACCGAAGTCGTACGTTTTTGTAAAAGAAAAAAATATATAACTACTTTTGCAGATGATACCTGCAAAAGATGTAATTTATGTATATGGCTGGTTTATATCTCATTATTACCTTTGTAATACTGGCCTGCAAAATGCAGGGCATTAACAATAGCTAAACACTACACTGAAACAAATTATGGAATTTAATTTTAATTATTATTAGTTCTCTGTGTTACTGATTATTCCCAGCAGTTTAGAATTATATGCATATTATGTACATAGAATGTGACTATGTAATAATCCTTGTGTCTTAATTACGGATCTGTGATTGCTAATAAAGCTGTACAATATACTATGTCCTAAGCGGCTAACGCTGCTCTAATAATGTGTCCGCTAAGGTAAATATTGTAGATTTTAATGTACAAAATATATACATACTATTTTCATATGTCATCTTGCTACAGTTTTTTAACTGTTCTTTTTGATGTGAATGTGTATTTTTTTAACATGTTAAAAATTAACATTATTAAGTATATGACTGTGCCTCTTCTTTTGATTGAAAATTGAAGTAAAATTATAAATTTTTCTTTTTTAATATATAAAATAGCTTTTTCTTTATCTTTTGTGGGGACCAGCATTTGAAAACTTTGTTGGTAAAAATGACATAATATAAAAGTATAATTGGATATATTGGTCCTAGAGAAAATAAGATATGGTTTTATGTTGTTGTTTGTTCATTCAGTCTTGTCTGACTCTGTGTGACACTATGGCCCCCCAACACGCCATGCATAATCATTATGTTTCTGGTTGTTCTTATCAATATAGTTTTCTTGGCAAAGATACTTCTCCAGTGGAACAAGATTTTTCTGACCTCTCTGATATGACCTGCTTATCTTGGTGACCCTACATGGTATAGCTCTTAACTTCATTGAAATACACAGGCCCCTTTACCACAACAAGATAACAATCCAGAAGGGGGTGGTTTTATAGCCAATACCTTTTTTAATGCTTTCATAATCATAATTTTTCTTCTTTAAAGGACCACTGTGATCGAAAATTGAAACTGGCCTTTTTTAAAGAACTATTCCTAAAAATAGGCGACATGCTTTTAGAATGTAAAAAATACAGCCTCTAATGTAATTATGCTCTGTGGAATCTATCATTTTAGTTTCCGGTGACCTGTTTCCTGAGTTAAGAGGAACCCACACAACAGGAATTTAGCCTAAACAACTGCCAGTGTATTAATTATATCTAAGGGAAGGCAAATTAGTTTGCAGGGACATGTCTTGTTGAGACAGAAACTACATACGAAAAGCCTTAACACCTGCAGTATATTGCATATAAAAGTAAAAAATATCCTTTAAAAAAAAACATAAAAATCAATAAGATTATACAAATTTAGGAACAGTTCACCACACAGGGTTTTTAGGTATCTATAGAAGCCCACCTTTGAGGGTGTTACCTGTTAAATTTACAAATATGTTTGTATTCTTTGAGGCTTTCATCATCCTCAAAAGCATTAATAGGATTCGCATTCTTTGGCCGTGCAAATCCATAAATTAGAAACTTGATCTGGTACAGAAAAAAAAGGCCACTACTATGGATTGTCCGGAGAAAGTTTAGCCCACTAAGAGAGAAATCTCTTAACTTCACTGTGCCATATACAGAGGAGATTATGTCGGTAAAATCAGTCTGGTCCCAGCCAAGAGTGATCCAGTCCTAAAATGCCAGATAATTCCCACTAAACAAGTGAACCAACTAATACCAGGTTGTCCGATTTCTTGAAAATTGACAGTTAAATGCAGTTGTTTCTTTTAGGCTCAGTTGAGCAAGGAGTCCTTGTCTATAGGTCCATATGAACCACAAGGTATCCAAACCTAAAATACTGTATGTAAATTAACGATTCTGGGGATAGGCAAACAAGGATAATCATGTATCACAATAATGTCACAGTAATTATTATATGGTGTTTATTAATTTTGTATATTTAATCCTATTTAAAATGGTTTAATTGAAATGTTTGTTGGGGGCCACTTTCATTATAAAGTTGTCTTAATCCAATGAATCTGTACCATTTCCGGTTACCTATTTTAATGTTGTATTTCCTCTCATTAGGTCGTTATGGGTGGGTTTCACGTGAGATTGCAGTGCAGGGACTCTAGAACAATTGTGTTTTTTTGTCAGCAGGTTTATGCAGTAAAAATGAATGAAAAGAACACATTTACCAATAAGAGGTATTTTGCAGTGGTATTGGTGACCAACATTTCCATATAGTATGGCTAACCAGAATAAAAGGTTGCCACCACGTATTATGAAGAAACCTCATTGAAAATGGCAAAACATGTTTATACGGTAGCAGAAACCTTGAATATAATATTGTAAAAGGGAATCTTGCATTAAATTAGTAACAGATGATATTACAAGCCTTTATTTTTTTCTTTACAATCCAACAAGCTACATAACACAGTACTGTGCAGAACCCAAAAAGAACTTGCGAGTTGTGGCATCTACAGTCCAGTCCCATCAACCTTTGCAGTCCTCTGTTTTCAGACATAGGGCTTTTACAAATATCATCATTCCTGGCATGTTATATAGGCGAGAGCGCTATCACGTTCTTTTTGGTCGAGGACTGTCTTAAAGCCGTAATTTTAAATCCGACTGATATCAAGCAGGGCTTCTATATAACTGTTTATCAAATCAAACTTTTTAAAATGTAGGTATTTCAAATGCTTTATTTATAGATATTGAAACTTGCAAGAGAAAATAGTAGAGGCATAGGATTTTTTTTAGTATGCACTATAATAATTCTGTATAGCAGGAAGAAAAACAAAATCAGAACATAGGTCCTTTTTGGACAAATGTAACTGCTCTGAGACTGGCAATGATTGTAATTATAAATGTCAGGTTTGTGTGCTGTAAAAAAATGAGACAAAGATAAATCAAACTTTTTCCACCTTTAATGTGACCTATAAACTGTACAACTCAATTGAAAAACAAACTGAAATCTTTTAGGTAGAGGGAAGAAAAAATATAAAAATAAAATAACCCATCAGAGAGATAGCAAAAACATTAGTGTAACGGAGTTGGAACACGAATCCAATATCTCCGCTGGTATACGGTAAAATACCCAAGAGGCACTACAGTTTCACCATTCCCAACCTCTCATATTGGACGACACACAATTTGGGAGTTCAAGACTACTGACTTTATTTTGTTGTGCAGAAATATATATACACATCTCTTCCCACAGGCAATACACATCCCCCATAGTTGGCCACACAATACACATATAGGGACAATAGGTGGGTCACACCTCCCTAAGGCTACCTGGCAACTTTGATGCAATCAGACATTGATTAGATCATGTTTGTTTGTTATGTCTGAGAATGAAAACACTTTATGCAATAGACTTCCTTATCTTATGAGGAGTCTCTGTAATAGGATTATCTATTATGCCAAGGTCTGCAATAGTCTGGGCTAATATTCTGCAGAGCATAAACCAACATACATACAGTATAATACAAAAAAACTGTAGGATCATATTTTAACCAAGAATTAAATAACCATAAAACAGGGTAAAACAGTGATGGGTTCCGTTACACACCTCCCTCGTGACCATAAGCCGGCATACACGGTCTGATCCCAACGGATCGGCCTGGGGATGTCCGGAGAAAAGTATTTGTTGGTCAATTCTCTTGTTTGACAACCCATCAGCATTACTGCAATTCACATTTACTCACATTTCACATATCCCCAGATAGCTGGGATCTGAGCGCACAAAACTACCGAATAGCGCTCAGATCCTATTCACACAGTTCAATTGCCGTGTAGCTAAAGTCTTTCCCATAGTCTTTCATTATATGAATGGGCTTCATGGCACAGTTATCTGGGGTATCATGGTTCACACAGGGCACGTACAGAATGACCCCCCTGTATGTAAAGGGCCAAAATGAGTGACTTACACTCTGGTATGGCCGAACACTGGTTCCAAAGGGCAATATGTACCAGGGCCATAGTCGCAGGGCAGGAGGCTGGCAAACAGTCCTCTCCAAGCCAAAGTGGCGAAGGGCACTTCGTCACACATCTCTCCTTTGGGGGGGAGTCTAACCAGGTACCTGGATATTTTGCTGTGGTGATGGGGCAACACGCTGAGGGGACTTGAGGGGCAGAGGCCAGCGGCACTCTGCCCTGATGCCAGCTCTTCTGCTGGTATAACCTGCAGGACATCCTGCTCTGTACAAGGGACAAAGGGAGGGCAGAGGCCGACTGCACTCTGCCCCGCTGTCAGCTCTTCTGCTGGGGTACTTGGGACATATTCCGGCTCAGTAGCCAGGGAAAGGTGGGGGTCAGTGGGGGTTAACATTTCCTCTGTTAACCCTGGGGCCACATTAGAAGTTAGCTGGGGAGGGTAATTTGTACTTACCCCCTCCTCCGGTTGTCCCAGTGACGGTAGTTGGGGATCTGGACAAGCTGTGGGCGCAGAGACCACGGTCCCATCTGCGCTGTCTGGGAGATTGGTGTCTCCCCTGGTTAGGGTAAACTGTCGCTGGGGGGGAAGGACGACACCTTCTGCCCCCTGGGGTTCACACTGCCGCTGGGGGGGAAGGACGACACCTTCTGCCCCCTGGGGTTCACACTGCCGCTGGGGGGGGAGGACGACACCTTCTGCCCCCTGGGGTTCACACTGCCGCTGGGGGGGGAAGGACGACACCTTCTGCCCCCTGGGGTTCACACTGCCGCTGGGGGGGAAGGACGACACCTTCTGCCCCCTGGGGTTCACACTGCCGCTGGGGGGGAAGGACGACACCTTCTGCCCCCTGGGGTTCACACTGCCGCTGGGGGGGGGAAGGATGACACCTTCTGCCCCCTGGGGTTCACACTGCCGCTGGGGGGGGGAAGGATGACACCTTCTGCCCCCTGGGGTTCACACTGCTGCTGGGGGGGAAGGACGACACCTTCTGCCCCCCTGGGGTTCACACTGCCGCTGGAGGGGAAGGACGACACCTTCTGCCCTCTGTAGGGCCGGTAGAGAGACCTCGTTCCCATCTCTACCTGCCATCTGGAGGTCATCCCAGGACCAGTCAATGAAGTCTGGTTCTGCTTGTCGAGTAGGTTGGGGCTGCACAAGGCTGAGCAGGTGTTGGTAGGCCTGCTCCAGCTCCCACTCTCTTGTTACCAGGTGGGTCATGTCTTTGCTCACCTCGCCTTCGTCATCCCAGACATACATGCCCATCCGGTAGTTGTAGATGTCCCAAAACCTAGACCCCTCCGTGCTGCCAAGATCAATATCGTCCTCCAAGGCATCCCATAATAAACCCGGGCCATCATAATCATCCCCCTCCGGTAAGTCGTGTTCAGACGTCCAGGGGGTAAGTCGAACGGTATGCCACCAGAGGGCCTGGTATGCGTTGTCTAGCCAGATCTCTCGCCATACCAGGGTTTCTAGTCTTGTCACCCACTCATCCAGGGGCTGCTCTCCCAATAGATACATCCGCATCGCCACACGCTTCTGTAGCCGCTGCTCATCACTGGGGAGACTCTCACCTCGCCGCCATTGGGCATCTTCCAGGGCATCATACCAGAGTTCCTTTCTGTCTGCATCCCTGTAGTCCGCAGCCGCCTCCTCCTCCTCATCATGAAACGCTGTCTGAAAACTAGCCGGTTCCATCCTGCTGTAGCTAGGGGCGCTGTACGGATACTAGCGTTGCCCTCAATTTGTAACTCCAAACGTTACCGGTGTCTCCGTGCTGCTTTTCCTCTTACTAGGACGCCATCCCACCACTGCCAGCCAATGTAACGGATCTACTGGCACCCCGACCGGGTACCTCCGTTGATGGACGCGTCCTAGTTTGCGTCGAGGCCTACAAGCACCGCACCGGACACCAAAACCACCACAGACTCCAAGGATAGTACATCAGGAACAGCGTTCAGTAGTTACAGCTCAAGGGAGTATGCAGAAGCATAGCAATCCCCAGTATGATAGCGATCCCCTCCAATAATGTGACGAGACTACGTTTTGAAGGGTCAAGAAGAACTATCTTTTAATGACAGGGAATCTCCTTTTATGCAATGGTGCCCTCTGAAGGGCTACACCCACATAATTATCACAACAGCCAATTATATACATGGTTCAACCCCCACGTCTCCTCCCCTCAGATAACAGGTAACACAATTAAAACAGACACAATTTTAACCACATTCTGGATGTACCCCAAATACAGGGGGTACACCTTTAAGTCCCGCACCATTCAATATCTCTCACCCAGGGGAACAACATATACAAAAATGGCATGAATCAGACCAGGGGTTCAAAAGTTAGTAAAAGTATGTTTTTACACATAACACACAGACATTGCACATATCCCCCATACAATACACGTATAGGACAATAGGTGAGTCACACCTCCCTGGCAACTTGGATACAATCAGACATTAATTAGATCATTCTTCTTTGTTCTTATCAGAGAATGAAACCACTTTGGAAAATGCAAGGATCCTTTACAACTTTCTTATCTCTTGAATCTCTGTAACAGGATTATCTATTAGCCTAGGTCTGCAAAAGTCGAGCTAATATTCTGAGCCAATATATTCTGTAGAACATCAACCAACATACATATAGTAGGATCATATTTTAACCATAATAATCATAAAACAGTTTAAAACAGTGATGGGTTCCGCTACAATATATATATATATATATATATATATATATATATATATATATATATATATATATATAATTTGCATGTCCCAGCTCTGCTTCCCAGAATGCAGTGCAATAACTGTTTCTCTCAGAATTTTGAGCTAGAAGCAGGGTTTTTTTTTTTTGTTTAACTTGCTTTAGACATTAAAATGCGAACACAGATGTACTATTTATTTACAATATATGTGTGTGTGTGTGTGTATGTGTGTGTGTATATATATATATATATATATATATATATATATATATATATATAAATTACAAATTTCTCAGATTTTCCCTAAAGAAAATCTATTCCAGCCCAGATCAGTTTGCTCATACTTCCATGACTGTCCTCTGAAGTGTAATAACCCCTTTATTTCGTATTCCACTCCACCTCAAAGAGCCACCTGCTCCTGCCGCATTTATTATGTCTTTCATTCAAGCTATCTAATAGCAATATCTATACCATTAAATCCTTTTGGTGATTGGAAAAATACTATATGCAGTTACAAAATATTTACAAACTAATAAAATTGTGTGTTTTTTTTTTTTTTACCAAAGAGCCAAATATCAATAAATGAATTTATTTGTACCAAACATATTATCTGGTAATTATCATTTATGGCTCTGATTTTTGATTAGGACAATAACATTATTGTTTTATTTATTTCTGCAGAACAGGCATTTATATGTAATTACACAATTATTTTTTATATATTTATGTAATAAATGGAAAATTGATACAATCTGGCATTGTAAAGTGGTCAGATATGATAATGAGTCATGAAGCAAGCAAACTGAGGGTCAATAGTGGAACATGTGTTGGAGAAATTTATAGGTGGATCAGAGTGATATAATGCAACATAATCATTTTAATGGGATATATGTTGGATACATTGCAAGACTTTAACACATGGGTAGCTGTAATGGGTGCAAGGAGATGGATAGCAAATTTTGACTCTAGGCAGATTGAATGACTGGTAGGGAATTAGAGAGTATAAATGACATAGAAAAATTATTTTTCAAACATTTGGGCACACAAATATAAGTAAAAGTGAGGGCTTTTTCCCAAACAATACTGGCACAGAGATGGAAGGTGTAAATGGAAGTCTTCTAGTCAGCCATTCAGATGGGCTACAACCAAACTATGGACTTGGGATGCCACTGAATGTCACGTCTTTAATCATGAACAGACCAGGTAAGTCAATGCACGAAGACTGTTTTTGTTGCAACACTGCACATCTTGGTTAAATTCAGTTTCATTAAGGAATAGATGAAGAAATCCTTTTAAATAAGAGCTTTAGATAAGTAGTATTCAAAACTGATGAGAAACATTTTAATGGTTTGGCAAGAGCCAGAGACTGGGTTTATGAAGGCCAAATGCACTTTATAGATGAAATCTCAACCAAGGTCATAAAATGGGAATTAAGAGAAGTCTAAATTATTTTTAACACACTCGAGCATCACGATTAGCCTTTTAAATATTTTCTAGTTCAGAGGTCCATTGCCTTTATTTACTTATACCCATTGGTCACGGCAGCTACTGATTTTGTTTTTTCAAGCTCTTGATATGATGGAAAGCTTTTGTTTCGTTGGCCAGAGCTTATCCTGATGCCAGTGAGAATCATTTGAATTGTGAAGCAGATACCTTTACAACTAAAGAGTATCTGATAATAGTAGAAATTGCCAATATTTAATAGTTTGGTCTTTCTTGGACACAGATAACTGTAATTTTGTCCTTTTTTTATTTATAGGAAGAATATGTTCAGCTGATGACAATAGCATGGCACAGACCTTTTGCTGTGTTTCTCTAGTTTTCTGCATTATTATGATTTATTTGTAATGTGCCAACATATTCCGTAGCTCTATATATGGGTTATGATCAAAACAATAGCAGTATTAACATGTTGCAAAGGATGGAGGGCCCTGTCTTTGAGATTAGAATCCAGTGTCCATAATGCTTTCCCCAAAGCGCCATGCAAGTCTGAAAACTTGCGAACTTACAGTCTAAAGCACTGTATACCACTGACTCTATGATGGATATATAATGGATTTAGACTCCAAAAGCAGCAATGGCAACCTGTGTAATGGAAATTTTGCACCTTTACCAGGTTCCTAATTTTATATACACTGTAACCAAAAACAGTTTTGTTTCATTCTTTTTTTATTTTTTTATTATTGAATTGAATTGCCACAGATATTCATGAACTGTGTTGAGATGACCGTAGCATTTTATTGTGCTCAGATTCTTTGGTGATATTGCATCCTCATCAGGCGCCACATCTGTTGTGTGTGCTTCTTTTCTTATTAAGCATCTTCTTATGAATACTGACAATGCAGTTTGCTTTATTTGAGAACATCTGCTGTAGCTTTCCATATGTATCCTCAATGGAGCTCAAGTCCAACTAAGTGGTGTCCATTTGCGAACAGATGCTTCTTGTGTTTGAGTATTGCACACAACCTAGCTGTCAGTGCCTGTTTCATCAGGATAAATTAAGAACCTTCAACCTTCATTGGTGCACCTGAATATATGGTCTTCCGCCTGAGACATTTTCTGTGTGGTTTGCTGGATGATTTCTTACAATTCGTTGGTGGCATCTTCTCTTCTCACTTATTTGTGGCTTACAGTTGTGTTTTTATTGTGATTTAATCTTGTAAAACAGCCACCATCCAAATCCTCCGCCTTGGAGAATATGATTTCTCTTTGACCAATGTGACACTGATTATAAAAGCTACTTCTTTACAAACCTACATACACGTGATTTATATTATACTAGCTACTTGCCTGTCAACAATGATGAGAATAACATTTTTAAGCCTGGCAATGCTGTTTTCCACCCAATGTTCGCAAACGCCTTTTGGCGCTCATTGTGAGTCTCTGCCTCTGTCTACTTCCTCCCTTGGGTCTCATTTCCCCCCTTTTCTCCATCCCTTGGGTTCTCTTTCACCCCTCCTCTCCCTCCCTTGTGTCTCCTTTCGCCCCTCTTCTCCCTTCATTGTGTCTAGTTTCCTCCCTCCTCTGCCTCCCTTGGGTCTCCTTTTGCCCCTCCTCTGCCTCCCTTGGGTCTCCTTTTGCCCCTCCTCTGCCTCCCTTGGGTCTCCTTTTGCCCCTCCTCTCCCTCCCTTATGTCTCCATTTACCCCCTCCTCTACCACCCTTGGGTCTCATTTCTCCCCTCCTCTCGCACCCTTGGGTCTCATTTCTCCCCTCTTCTTTCTCCCACCCTTGGGTCTCATTTCTCCCCTCTTCTTTCTCCCACCCTTGGGTCTCATTTCTCCCCTCTTCTTTCTCCCACCCTTGGGTCTCATTTCTCCCCTCTTCTTTCTCCCACCCTTGGGTCTCATTTCTCCCCTCTTCTTTCTCTCACCCTAGGGTCTCATTTCTTCCATCTTCTTTCTCCCACCCTAGGGTCTCATTTCTCCCCTCTTCTTTCTCCCACCCTTGGGTCTCATTTCTCCCCTCTTCTTTCTCCCACCCTTGGGTCTCATTTCTCCCCTCTTCTTTCTCCCACCCTTGGGTCTCACTTCTCCCCTCTTCTTTCTCCCACCCTTGGGTCTCCATTTCTCCCCTCTTCTTTCTCCCACCCTTGGGTCTCCATTTCTCCCCTCTTCTTTCTCCCACCCTTGGGTCTCCATTTCTCCCCTCTTCTTTCTCCCACCCTTGGGTCTCCATTTCTCCCCTCTTCTTTCTCCCACCCTTGGGTCTCCATTTCCACGCTCCTCTTACTCCCTGTGTCATCTTTTACCCCTACTCTGTGTCTTCCCCCCTTCCTCTATCTTTTTCCCCCTCTGCTCCCTCCCCTGTGTCTCTTTGCCCTGCTCTCCCTCTCCTGTGCAGCTGGGGGTAAGTCATGCGTGCGTCTTCTGGCCATGTCCAACCCGCATATGCTAATGATGTGACGTCATGTCATTAGCATATGCCGGGCGAACACAGCCAGAAGACGCGATTCAGGGGAGAGAGCAGCAGGAGCTCAGGGTTGCATCCAGGGACTGGGGTGGGTGATGCGAGCCCTGGAGAGGCCAGGAATGGGTTGTGATGTGAGCTCTGGGGGCCTCGCAATGAGCGCCTCCGGCACTGACCGGAACCAGGTAGTGGGGATGGTGCAAGCCCTGCAATGAGCGCCTTTGTTGCTCATTGCATCCCCTGTCAGGTGTTGGTCACGTGAGCCTAACTGCTCGCTTTGTGAGGCTCGCAGGCTGGGCGAGGGACGCAAAAGCGTGACCAACATTGCAAATGTTACATACACTGACTATGTATGTGATATTTTTTAATTCATACTAGAATACATGGTTAAGTGAATAAAATGAAACCGTGAATACATTGTGATCCTCATCTGGTTACCATTTACCCTTAATGCATAACTTTACTAGAATTACTGTGTATATGTTTATATGTATGTATGTATGTATATATATATATGAGAGATTGATATAGTAGAAAACTGGTCTTTTGATTTGTAGTATAGGTTTGCTTTATTAACAGTGGGTGTTTTTTCAATCGCCTCTATGCACTAGAACAAATTCTGTGTACCTGGTAAAAGCATTTTTCTAGCTGGTATACACGTTAAAGCATAACTTGGCAAGTATTCCAGGGCTTTTATGGGGGGGGGGGGGGGGGGGGGGTTGTACGCCTCTTGAACTGGCACCACTTTAATGCTACTCTTAAGCACTGCACCTAAGATCTTGTCTGTGTCCTTCTAGAACGGAATTCTTCATTTTTTTTTCCTTCCTGTCCCTGTCCCAGTTTCCTGTCTGGGGGCTCACATAAATGGAGCACCACCTAAAGATTTAAATCAAGGGGAGACTTTGGTCTCCTTGAGATGCCAAGGGCCATGAAGGCATCATGGCCAAAATAATCCACCTTGACACTTTATGACAAATCTTTCTATGCCTTTGAACATGGCACCATATTTGATTTAGCTTTTTGACTTGGGCACCACATTGTTGTACTCATCCTTACATTATATGTCACCTGAAGATCTGCTGGCTTTCTGGCTGAGCACCCCTTTCAAGTAAAGAATGCCAAACAAGGAAACGGTGGTGTCCGTTGCTCCCCTGGCCATCATCAAAGAGTGGTGGTTACAGAAAGATGGCAAAGATTCTTCCACTTTTGGCTTGAATGGAATGATCCTCACTAACTTTGCACTCCATGGTAATTTTGGCCAGAGCTCTACAGGATAAACTAAAGAGGCTTCTATATACTCAAGGCAGGGGAACCTGTAGACCCACCTCAATGATGATGGTTCGAGTCCAAGCACCTTCATCTGCCTCACATACCAGGATAATAGGGTAGAAGAAAAAGCTTTTTGCTGTAATGCTTGGCATATTCCTGAACCACGCTGTTTAATAGCTGTTGAAATACAATTTAAATAAGCTAGAAAAATCCGTATTTAAAACAGATTGACGCGTAATAGTGATTTATCAAATATATATTTCTTATCAGTTCCTTTTAAGCTTGTTACATGTTCTTTTCCCTTTTTAAGTAGTTGGAGTCTCACAACAAATATGCATTGAAACATAAAAATCAGTCAGTCAAAGAAATAACAAGTTACAACCAAGAACACGATGCCCTGCCGTCTGTCGCATTAATACTTGGGTATTCCTGATAGGTTACTTGTTATTACACTACTTTCTTTATCCTCTTAATTCCAAAGCGTCTTGTTTGTTAACAAAATGTTATTGATTTAAGGTGTGCTGAGAGACTGAGCCACTAAACATTTTTCAGATGTAATTAGCGCTAAGCAGTGCTGTAAAATAACAAATCCTATACTTCTGAAGCAGCGGTTTCTCTCTGCCATGCATCTTCACCCTTGAGAATTGATTTGCAAAAAGAAATATGGATTTATAAATCTGGTAAACTCAGGAGCACTGGAAAAAAAAACCCTCACAAGATCAGCACCCATATCCATTTTATACCTAGGATTCAACATAGTCTACAAACAAAAGCTTTCCTTTGCTTATTTGAGTTAAATTAATCACCATGCCTAAGCCCTGTCCTTGTTAGTGTCAAAGGAATATTCTTTTTACTGAAACCAGTCAAAATATGCAAACTGTCAAAATCCCATACACTACATATGTGAATGTACGAAGCCGCTAAATCACCGAATATAAAATGCTGTGTGAAATATCTGCCAACAGCAATAAAATGTTCTTTGTAACAGCAGAGCATTAGGTGAAAACTGTGGTTCAAGAAAAACTGCATTTATTTGAAGTATATAAAAAACTGACGTTAGCAGCTGCTGAAAACATTTTAGAGAAAATCAGAACTTGTTTTTGTTTAATTACATCCTAATACCTGGAGTATGAAGTGGTGGAGCTACTGCTGGGAAACGGGTGCAAAGCACCGGGGCCCAAAGCAGGTTAGGGACTCTCTGCAACTGGAGCAAAAGCTTTTCGTTTATTAGGGCAGAAAAGCATGATCCAGCATTTGTGACTTTTTAACCTACCTTATGTTCTTAGACTCCAATACAGGGTCTAGTCACATTATGACCACAGCCTACTTTTGACGTCAGCAGTGAGCAATAGGCGTGTTGTGAGCTGGCTTGGTGGGTATATAAAGTGACATGTAGGCATTCTGCAAACATATCTGCCATCGCTGTCATGGGTAAACCATGAGTTTTATCCAACTTTGTAAAGGGGATGGTCATTAACTTTCAGGCAAAGGGTGTCAGTGCTAGTGAAACGGCACAGTTTGTGATTAAACGTCATACAAACTGAGGTCGACCATGTGCCATTGATGTCAGAGGTGAATGTCTGGTGGGAAGGTGTGTGAGGGCCAACCCATATGCTACAGTTGAGCAACTCACTATCCAAGTGAACCAGGAGGCTACCAGACCGTGTCTAAAATGACAATACAATGAACCCTTGTTGCATATGGGACGGTGACGACTTCTGGTCATTGCACCCATGCTGATGGTTGATCAGCAGAAACTGCTTCAATTTGCATAACAGTACAGAAATTGGACCTGTTCTGATTGGCAAAGGGTTGTCTTCTCTGATGTCGCATTTTCTGCTCCATCAACTGGACGGACGTTTTCATGTCAGGTGCGAAACCTCCAACAACAAACACTCTGCAACCATTGTTGGAAGAACACAGGCTGGTGGCGTCAGCATTATGGTCTGTAGAATGTTTGTTTTCTTTGTATTCTCCACTCATACTTCTGGAAGGCACTCTCCACTGCTTGCTTTGTCTATCCATCTTTGCAGATCAAGTACACCCATACAAGTTGACTGTCTTCCTTGGGGATGAGATGGGATCTTTCAGCAGGCCAACACGTCATACAGCCAGAATTGTCTGGGAGTTGTTGGAGGAGCACAACAAAGACTACCAAGTACTTCACTTGCCTCCAAATTCCCAGGACTTGAACCCTATCGAGCACTTGTGGGATCACCTCGATTGCCATGTTCTCCATATGGATCCTCCACCATGCATTCTTTAGCAGCTGTCGGATGCACTGCAGTCTGCATAGCTCCAGATACCCTTGCCAACCTTCCAGCATCTTATTGACTTGCTATGACTGTGAGAGAGATAGGGCTGGTGGAAACATACAGCTGAGAGAGAAAAAAAATCCCACACCAGTTATCTGCCTGTCAATCGGTCTTGGGGTGTGGCTGAAGTGCAGTCCACCTTAAGATAGGGTAGCATGGGGGAGACTGTGGCAGATGAGGAGAGTTATGTTTCTGTCATGAACGGCAATAGTTTTGTTGCATAGAGTTAACATCACAGAGGGCAAAAATGATGTTGAACTTGAGTGTGGCTGGCAGATTAGAGGACTGAGTTTATTGTTATTGCGATGTTTGATATGATTATGGGGTTGCTGGTGTTTGAAGCAGGAATTACTTAGAGAGGACCAGATTTCGGGGAGATTTCCCCCCTCCAGCTAATGATAGCACAGTTAAAGTGCCAGTTTCTTAAAGGCCCTGGCCAATAAGAAAAAAAGGGAAGAGTTCATCAGTGCGGCGGTGAATATAGTAGTTGAGAGCGAGATGTTTCATTACTTTAGGTTTTAATATATTCAAATGTTATGCCTCAGCCAATGACGTCAACATGAGAGTATCTGTTTTCTGCAATATAGTGTTGCGCATTACTGTATTATTTAAACACAGCACCAGCAAGACCCTGCTTAAACTAGTAGATTATTTTTCTGGTATTTTAAGCTGAAGCGTTTTTTTTTTTCTTTCCTTCGCAATGAGCTCACCTCACAATTCAGTCCCCACAAGCAAAATAGCAATGAATTCCTCTGCTTAATATTCTTTCCTTAATAACCAGTGAATCTGCCTTAATGCTAAATTCATACTATCCTTAATGAGCAATACTGACAGGCCTGTCTTAAAAAAAGCAGTGTCTGCAAGAAAATGAAGACTGGCATTTGGAAGAAGTTTAAAGGGGTCAGGTCTGAGTGACGGAAGCTACAGAACCAATCTGATACCCACAAGGACTCTCTATTTTAATCTATGCAAGCTCTCTTCATCTCCTGATACAGTACTGTCAGCCTAGGCACTATGGAGGGTAGATAATGCATTTCAGCATATCGACTTCTCCAGCTCACAGCTATTAAACCATAATGAATAAGAAAAATACTATGGCTCTCAAATGGGTTTTAAAAGTAAGTTGCAATAAATCTGACCAGGATTTATGAACCCATGCATAGCTTTTTAAAAACAAATGCAGTAAATTTTTCAGTTTTGAATAACTTGCCCATAACACCATGCACATATTAAGTGTGGATATCTCTAAAACCTAGTTTACACATTGTACATGACGGCAGTAATACTTGCATTAGTGCATACCTTTTCTGGAAAGTCAGAGTTCTTCCCTAACCAACTGAAATGTGGGGAGGTATATCCTAATAAAGTAAAGTGATACAAAAAATTATTTCATTTGGGTGAGTTTTTCAAATATCAGAGATTACCTGAGCATATAGGCAAAGCACAAGCCCACAACAAGTTTGGGGCCATTCACAACTGGCAGCAGTCTGTGGGTTAAGAGGGATTCTTAATTTATTAGGGAGGGCAGCTGATAATTGTTTATTGGAAGGTGATTTGACCACATATATACAGTATCTCAAAGTGAGTACACCCCTCACATTTTTGTAAATATTTTTGTATATCTCTTCATGTGACAACACTGAAGAAATGCCCCTCTGCTACAATGTAAAGTAGTAAGTGTACAGCCTGTATTACAGTGTAAATTTGCTGTCCCCTCAAAACTCAACACACAGCCATTAATGTCTAAACCACTGGCAACAAAAGTGAGTACACCCCAAAGTGGAAATGTCCAAATTGGGCCCAAAGTGTCACTATTTTGTGTGGCCACCATTATTTTCCAGCACTGCCTTAACCCTCATGGGCATGGAGTTCACCAGAGCTTCACAGGTTGCCACTGGAGTCCTCTTCCACTCCTCCATGATGACATCACGTAGCTGGTGGGTGTTAGAGACCTTGCACTCCTCCACCTTCTGTTCGAGGATGCCCCACAGATGCTCAATAGGTTTTAGGTCTGAAGACATGCTTGGCCAGTCCATCGCCTTTACCTTCAGCTTCATTAGCAAGGCAGTGGTTGTCTTGGAGGTGTGTTTGGCGTCATAATCATGTTGAAATACTGCCCTGCGGCCAGTCTTCGAAGAGAGGGGATCATGCTCTGCTTCAGTCACAGTAGATGTTGGCATTCATGGTTCCCTCAATGAACTGTAGCTCCAGAGGGCCAGCCGCACTCATGTAGGCCCAGACCATGGCACTCCCACCACCATGCTTGATTGTAGGCACGACATACTTGTTTTTGTACTCCTCACCTGGTTGCAGCCACACACACTTGACACTATCTGAACCAACCAAGTTCTTCTTGGTCTCATCGGACGAAGGGACATGGTTCCAGTAATCCATGTCCTTAGTCTACTTGTCTTCAGCAAACTGTTTGCAGGCTTTCTTGTGCATCATCTTTAGAATGCGCTTCCTTCTGGGATGACCAATTTGATGCAGTGTGCGGCATATGGTCTGAGCACTGACAGGCTGATCCCTCACCCCTTCAACCTCTGCAGCAATGCTGGCAGCACTCATACTTCTATTTCCCAAAGACAACCTTTGGATATGACGCTGAGCATGTGCACTCAACTTCTTTGGTCCACCATGGCGAGGCCTGTTCTGATTGGAACCTGTCCTGTGAAACCGCTGTATGGTCTTGCCCACCGTGCTGCAGCTCATTTTCAGGGTCTTGGCAATCTTCATATAGCCTAGGCCATCTTTATGTAGAGCAACAATTCTTTTTTTTTCAGATCCTCAGAGTTCTTTGCCATGAGGTGCATGTTGAACTTTCAGTGACCAATGTGAGAGCGATAACACCAAATTTAACACACTTTATCCCCATTCACACCTGAAACCTTGTAACACCAACGAGTCACATGACATTGGGGAGGAAAAATGGCTAATTGTGCACAATTTTCCACTTAGGGGTGTACTCACTTTTGTTGCCAACGGTTTAGACATTAATGGCTGTGTGTTGAGTTATTTTGAGGGGACAAATTTACACTTATACAGGCTGTACACTTACTACTTTTACTTTGAAGAAATGGCACTCTACTATAATGTTGTCACATGAAAAGATATAAGAAAATATTTACAAAAAGGTGAGGGGTGTACTCACTTTTGTCAGATAATGTGTATATAGTTACATAGTAATTGATGTTAAAAAAATACTTTCAGTCCAATTTCAACTTTTTAAGATCTCTGATCTGCAATATGCGGATTAGTTGTTAGTTAATTAGTTGTTAATTAATTGATCCAGAGGAAGGCAAACCGAAAAAAAAAACAAGTGACATTGTCTCACAGGGAAAACAAAATACATTTCTTCCTGACCCCTGATACCGGCGTTCGGATTCCTCCCTGGATCCATTCTCCCTCTCTAATTATCTTGGATAACCCTGAATGCCCTTTTTAATTAGAAATAATCCCCTTTCTGAAGTTATCTATCAAATCCGCTGTCACCACCTCCTTTAATAGAGAATTCCACAGATTAACCACCCTTATTGTGAAGAACCCTTTTTCTTTCTTTAAGGTGGAATCGTTTTACTTCTCACCTCAAGGGATGTCCTCTTGTCAATTAAAAATATCTTGGCACAAAAAGCTCCCTTGACAAATTTTTTTATACTGACCCTGGATGTATTTATATAGGGTAATCATATCTTCTCTTAGAGGCCGTTTTTCTAAAGCAAATATACTTAATTTGGTTAGTCTTTCTTCTTAACTTAGCCCCTCCATTCCCCTTACTAGTTTTGTAGCCCTTCTCTGTACCTTTTACAGCTCTAAAATGTCCTTTTTATGAAGTGGTGCCCAGAATTGTACTCCATATTCCAAATGAGGGCGTACTAGGGATTTGTTTAGCGGCAGAATTAGATTTGCTTCTATACCCTTCTTAATACATGCTAATATTGTATTTGCCTTTGCAGATGCTGCTTGGCTTTGAGCACTGTTACCTAGGCAGTTGTACACAAGCACTCCCAAATCCCTTTCAATATTCGATACCCCTAGATTTGCTCCATTTAGATTATAAATTGCATGGCTATTTCCTGTAAAGCCACATTGGATGTAATTTACTCATTTTACTTTTTATTCCCACATGGTATATTGTGATGAGTATGTATATTTAGTAAGGATTTAAATGTTGTCCATTTATGTTTAGTATTTTACCTGTCGGTTCTTTATCCCAATCTATACTTTGTATTGCTTCCCTTAGACCATTAAAATCTGCCCTTTTAAAATTGAGAGTTTATGTTGGCCCCTTACAGTTTTGTTTTTCTAATTCAGTCTCAAATGAGACTGTGTTGTGATCACTGTTTCTCAAAGGTTGCCCTATTACAACATTTGATACTATATCAATATTATTTGTGATAGTCCCATTTGTCTTAGGTTCTTGTTTAACTTGGGCCAGATAATGATCTCTGAGTGTACTCAAGAACCTGCTCCCCCTGTATTTCTGCGCTTTCAGTTAAATTTGGGCTTTATAGCATACTCTGACTAATATTCTTTTTGAATTTGCTGCTCCTCTATTTAACTCTACCCACAAACATTCAACATTACCGCTAGTTCCAGCATAAATATCTTCTCTGACTATAGGCTTAAATTCAGGATTAACATACAGACAAATCCCTCCTTCCCTTTTACCATTACCCCTATCTTTCCTAAATAGGTTATAACCATCCAGATTAACAGTCCAGTCATGAGATTCATCCCACCATGTTTCGGTAATGCATTAAATCCCATTTTTCATGAATTGCCAATAATTCTCCCAGTTTTCCTGGCAAGCTTCTGGCATTAGTAAGCATACACCTTATGTTATGAGTCTGTAGTTCTGAAGTGCCTGCCACTGTACTTGAGTTACTTAGTAATACCTCCCTATTGACTATACTAACCTCCCCCATCTCCCCCCCCCATGAGTAGTTTATTCACCCCTATCCCCTCTTACACTTCCTACCAGGGATGGATTGCACCTTAATGATGAGGGAGCTTTTGTGCTAGGGGATAGGATGGTAGAAAGGCTGGAGGAGTTTTTAAACTAATAGGTGGGGAAGAGGGAATAGATATAAGTAATGGGGTAGAAAGTGTAGATGGTATAAGGGATGAATTAACAACTCATAGGGGAGGGGTAGTATAGTCAATAGGGAGGCATTACTAAGTAACACAAGTACAGTGGCAGGCACTTCAGAACTACAGACTTATAACATAAGGTGTATGCTTGCTAATGTCAGAAGCTTGCCAGGAAAAATGGGAGAGTTAGAATTATTAGCAATTAGTGAAAAATGGGATTTAATAGGCATTACCGAAGCCTATAGTCAGAGAAGATATTTATGGTGGACCTAATGATAAAATTGAATGTTTGTGGGTAGAGTTAAATAACAGAGCAGCAAAGTGCAAAAGAATATTATGAGTATGCTATAAACCCCCAAATATAGCTGTAAATGAGGAAATACAATTATTGTTACAGATTGGAAAAGCAGCTAAGCATGGGCACGTTCTAATAACGGGAGATTTTAATTAACCTGAAATAAACTGGGTAAATGAGACCAGCAGTTCAGCTAAGGGAAGCAGGTTCTTGAGTACTCAGGGATCATTATCTGGCCCAGGTTATACAAGAGCCTACTAGAAATGAGGCTATCTTAGATTTAGTCATCACAAATAATATTGATATAGTATCAAATGTTGGAATAGGACAACATTTGGAAAACACTGATCACAACACAGTGTCCTTTGAGATTGAATACATTTTTTTTTTAAGGAGCCAACAAAAACTCTTAATTTTGAAAGGGCAGATTTTTAACGGGCTAAGGGCAGCAATACAAAGTAAAGACTGGGACAGAGAACTGATAGGTCAAACCACTGAACATAAATGGACAACATTTAAATCCTTACTAAATATACATACACATTGACATATACCATGTTGGAATAAAAGTAAAAGGAGTAAATCACATCTACTGTGGCTTAACAATGATTTAAAGATCAAGATACGGAGTAAAAAACAGGCATTTAAATTATACAAACAAGAGGGTACAAAGACTGCTTTACGGGAGTACAAGGAAATCAATAAGGCTTGCAAAAGAGCGATTAGACTGGCTAAAATAGAAAATGAAAAATTAATTGCAAAAGAGTAAGACTAAACCTAAAATATTTTTTAAGTATATTAATGGGAAGAAGGTGAGGTAGGAAGCTATAGGAACATAACAATGTGACACAGTCTATGTGAAAGTTAGTGACCAGGAAAAGGCAGATGAGCTAAATAGGTTATTTTCTTCGGTATACACAAGGGAGGTACCAGTGGTTGGGACACTGCAACATAATGGGGCTACACTACCTTTGCCAAATAATTGGTTAACACAGGAAGTAATCCAAAGGTGGTTGGAAAAAAATAAATGTTAATAAAGCCCCGGGTCCTGATGGAATACATCCACGGGTACTGAGGGAACTGGGTTCTGTAATAGCCAAACCATTATATTTAATTTATCAAGATTCACTCAACACAGGCTCTCTACCAGATGACTGGAGAAAAGCAGATGTGATACCTATATTTAAAAGGGGAGCAAGAGCAAATCCGGGTAATTATAGACCAGTGAGCCTCACTTCTGTAGTGGGGAAGCTTTTAGAAGGGTTAATAAGGGATAATATACAAGAATATGTCTATTTGAACAGGATTATAAGTAGGAGTCAACATGGATTTATGAGGGATAGGTCATGTCAAACAAATCTAATTAGTTTCTATGAGGAGGTTAGTAGGAACCTGGATGAAGGATGTATTATTTTTGGATTTTGCAAAGGCTTTTGATACAGTGCCACATGGGAGACTATTGTGCAAACTAAGAGATACAGGAATTGCCATAAATATTTGCTTATGGGTTGAGAGCTGGCTAAAAGACAGGAAGCAAAGGGTCATTGTAAATGGAACATACTCCAATTGGAAAGTGGGGTTTCTCAAGGCTCAGTATTAGGTCCTCTCCTTTTTAACATATTTATTGGATTGGAGTGTGGTGTCTCCATTTTCGCCGATGACACAAAGTTGTGCAAGGTAATTAAATCAGATAATGATGTGCTTTCCCTCCAAAGGCATTTACATAAAATTAAAGAATGGGCATCTAAATGGCACATTACATTTATTTGTATTAAATCTCAAGTTATGCATCTGGGAAGGAAAAAAAGCCATGCAATTTATAATCTTAATGGAGCAAATCTAGATGCATCAGATATTGAAAGGGATTTGGGAGTGCTTGTGGACAACTACCTAGGTAACAGTGCTCAATGCCAAGCAGCAGCTGCAAAGGCAAGTAAAATATTAGCATGTATTAAGAAGGATATAGAAGCAAGGGAAGCAAATATAAATCTGCCACTATACAAATCCCTAGTATTCCCTCATTTGGAATATGGAGTACAATTTTGGGCACCACTTCATAAAAAGGACATTTTAGAGCTGTAAAAGGTACAGAGGAGGGCAACAAAACTAATTAGGGGAATGGAGGGGCTAAGTTAGGAAGTACTAACCAAATTAAACCTATTTTCTCTAGAAAAAAGGCGTCTAAGAGGAGATATGATTACCTTATATAAATACATCCAGGTCAGTATAAAGATTTGACAAGGGAGCTTTTTGTGCCAAGAGGTTTTCAACTGACAAGAGGACATGCCTTGAGGTTAGAAGTAAAAAGATTCCACCTTAAGAAAGAAAAGGGTTCTTCACAGTAAGGGTGGTTAATCTGTGGAATTCCTTACCATAGGAGGTGGTGACAGCGGATTCGATGGATAACTTTAAAAGGGGACTGGATTTATTTCTAATTAAAAATGGAATTCAGGGTTGTCATGGATAATTAGAGAGACCGTATTGTTCCAGTGCGAAATCCGATAGCCAGGATTATTTTTTTTAATTTATTTAATTAATATAGAGGAAGGCAAACAAAACAAGTGAAGCTTGGCTAATCGTCCCAAAGGGGGAAAAAATGAATTCCTTCCAGACACCAGATACTGGCGATCAGATTTCTCCCTGTATAAATACTCTCTCTCTAATTATCCAGGATAACCCTGAATTCCCTTCCTGGCCGTCTTCCCATTAATATATTTAAAAAATAATTTAGGGTTAGTCTTACTCTTTTGCAACTAATTTTTCATTTTCTATTTTAGCCAGTCTAATAGCCCTTTTGCTGCCTTGTTGATTTCTTTGTATTTCCTTAAAGCAGTCTTTGTACCTCTTGTTTGTATAATTTAAATGCCTGCTTTTTACTCCATATCTTGATCTTTAACTTGCAAGGAGTAAATTCCAGTTGCAAACAACCCAGACAACTCGCAATCCTTTATGCAAGTTTAACAGTCAAACCACACCGCTCTCACCTGGACACACTTTATTTGGATATTTAGCATATTTATGTAGACAGATGTGTGTGAATGTGTATACATATTGTGACAGAGTGATACCAGAGATTTGTATGAGCCACAGATATTACAAATATCCCTCAGATGAGATGGAGTTAAATACTAAAATAGTGTGATTAGCTGCAGCTGATTACACCTGATAAAAGACTGGGAATTGGGTGGTTTTATGCACTGCTGCTAGCCGGGAGAGACTGGTCTTGAGGCCCGCAGGCTTTGGTCGTGCCTACCACCTTTGAAATGCAGTGAAAGAGACTGTGGGTAACGATTACTTCGAGCAGAAGACGGAATCACAGTAAAATGTTTATTGGAGCTGCAAAGAGTGATATCTAAATAACAAAAAATTGACCAAAGGAAAAAAAAAACTTCGAAAAGTGCACTCATGGTTTGGACTAGTAAATAAATGTTAAAATTATAACTTTTGTATCAAAAAACAGTATTGTTGGCGTTCATGTCTGAATAAAGTATATCTAGGGTACATGGGATAAGTTCACACTATGTAACTAAAAAAACAAGCATGTCATTACCTTGACATAAAGATAATCCTTGAGTATTTGAGGAAAACCAGTCTTCATGTCATAAAGGAGTTCCACAACAAAATTGTATATAATCCCGTATTTGCAGGAATTGTTAAGATATGAAATATTCACATTGTCCGAAAACACAGTAAAATTTATGATCCTGGTATATTAGATGAAAATTAGTGCCATGAAAATATCATTGCATTAATTGTGGTGCTCCCAATGCAAAAAGTGCTTAAGGTATAATCCAATGTTTCATAGATTCATAAGGCAATGGATGTTCATATTGTCCAAAGACTGCAATACATTTACATCCCTTAAGTCCCAAATGTGAGCCAATATCTCCAACTGAAAAAAGTAAAAATTCAAAGGGCGCTCCACTATATTAATCTTGGTACTCCTGATACATGTAAAAAAATGAACTAAAGTAGAAAATTCCACAACCCTTTGCGTCCATACATGTTCATAGTGTGAAAAGCATGTAAGAAGTTCCCAATGTCCCAAAAAGAACTTACCAAAGCCCTGAAGACTCGTTTCATGTGTAGCTTTCTCAATTTGGTTTTGCATGTTGCATTCTGTTTCATCATTGATCCAAATGGAAAGACATTTATCCATTTCCTCCAAGGCATAGCTTCTTGATCGGGTTATCTTTTTCCTAGAAGATGTTGTGCTTGTGGATGCGAAATACTTTATTTTGTCCTTATTTCTCCAAACTGTTCTGATAGTTGAAGTTGGCAAATTTAAAGCTGCTCAGATGTCAACTTGACGTTCTCCTTTTTGTAAATGCTCCAGCACCTGCATCTTAACATGGAGTGAAATGCTTTTGTGTTTCAATTTTGGTGGATATTCTTTAGGCTCACTCATTTTCTGTAATACAGTACAAAAAATACAATTACTGTAAATTAACAACAACATGATGAGAAGCAAAGGAATGTGAAAAAAAATCAGTTTTTCGCTAGTTGAATCTGTCAATTTGACTCTTTCTCTGGCATCCAGGTTAGGACCTTTCCTCCTCTCTGCTGCTGAGATAAACACTTTATGATGATGCGGAGCTTTAAAAGGAGTTTGGCAGGAAAAACAGCGTTTTTGCAAATTTGAGTGTTAAACCGTGAATTGCAGGCTAAAAGGGGTAGTGTTAAGCAATACTCCTTATTAATCTAGATTACTGGCCATTCACGGCAACTTTACTCTTCACACACACTTGTATCTATATGAAGATAAATATATATGTATATAATTTATATGTAAGACAGGTCAAAATGTTAACAATTAAAGTGTTTCCTTTGCAAATCATGATTTCAGAATTTCCAGAATGCAAAGGTGTATATATAATTATTATAAATCTATACGTACATGTACACATTTCATTACATATACATGGTTTGCTTACAGCTTCCATTTAGCGTTTTCTGGACTAATTTATGGGGAAGTACTCCAGATGTAAATCTGTCACTGGTCAGTAGTTGACTAGTCTGTACATATATTCTCAATGGCGTTTGATAAAACTCATACCTATGTATCCAGAGTATAAGCTCTCACAAGCAGGAATCTCGCTCCTCCTTGCACTCCTTTCTACATAGCCTGGGAGTAAAATGTTGGTGTTATATAAATGAATGATAATAATTAAGACATTCACTAGATCAAGTACCAAAATCCATATTCTGACTATCTTGCTGGCTCATATGCTCTTGACTATATTCTGAAATCCTAAATCTCAGCAGTTAGATTCTTTCATGGGCTTCCTACTCTAAGCTTAATGGACCACTATAGTTTGGGAAAATCATTACATATGTGCTAAGTATGTAACAAACCAAAAACATTTGCAGGTGTGTAAGCCACGTGTATTAAAAGCATTTTTATACAAAACCTTAATTATAGCAGATATTGCTTTTGTACTGGGAACAACACTTTCATTTAATTCTATTTAGTGCCACTCATGCCGAAGCCTTTCAATAGAATTGAAATTAGATCTTATTCACATCATTATTTTTTACATTTCTAAACATTTGGTTTATAAATGTTTCAAAAGAGCCAACTATAATTATGATGCTTCAATGGTCCCTTTTAATGCTAAAATCCTCCCACAACTGTCTATTGACTTCTTTTGATCCATCCTGTCCTTACTGATTTTGGAACTCCTCTGACCCCCACAAGCAACCCTGCTATTTGGGACACTGGCCCACTGGGTTGCTAATATCAAAAGCTATTAAATTGGTTTATATGATATTTTAAGTATTATGATGTTAGATATTCCATTCTCCAACCCCAGGTTGGCGTGGAGGATAGATACCAGGCCCTGTAGGTTATTGCTCCCGCCCAGGGCTGTCAAGAGTGGAGGAACAGATAAAGAACACAGATAAAGATTGTTGATAAGAAATGTGGAATCAACCAGGAAACTTTCCAGACCCCCCTCCCCCAGAGATATCTGGAAACCATGGCAGGAGATCAAACAGGGCTTGGTTGCCGAAGCGACTTGCTGGTGCTACCACCACTACTCCATAGTTTTCCCCCTTGAGACGAGAACCCCTCCTGATTGATCCGGCTGAATATCTTGTGCAGGGGTCTCTCTAAATGGTTTTACACTTGGCTTCCCTAGCACCTAATTCCAGAAGATCCGATGTTGGTAGGCCTCTGATTGGAGGAGGCTCAAGAGGAGGGAAATTCAGGTTGGGCAAATTAAAAACTGTGCAATGTTGACTTTCGTTTAATGTTTGATTTACCTATTGCTCCCTTCCCTATAAAATGTTCACCTATCCCCTGAACAAAGGTGGTTGTTGTGGTTAAAGTATACAACCATGTGAGTTGTATCTCGTTAATTTAGGGAGCTTCTGTGTTGCTAGAATTCCTCTATTTACGAGGGAAAGCCTGTACTCTGCCACACGTTCACTGAGGATATACTTAGCCATCCTATACAAGAGCCTGACTGGTGGGAATTCCAAAGTGTGCCAGTCCCGTATGGCAGCCATCATTTACAAAGCCACCAATAATAGTATGAAAATGCAAAAGATAAAGGGTACTGTAATGTGTTTCTGTAGCCACAACATTCATGGGGATAAAGCAAACACAACAGGACCAACATGGCTATGGGGACTCTACACAATAACAGCCACAGAGATTTATTTTTCCAACCCCCAACCACAAAACCTTGGTATAAATGTTTTGCAAAGCAATGATAGTGGACTGTTTTGGATTAGTCTTTGCCTGATTAATGTAATTGGTTAAAATAGCTTCACTTCATTGATATGTGTTGTATGTTTGATCTTGTACCGATTACTGTTCTGCTATCACTTACCTGCTACCTTGCCCTTGTAAATTGTTGCTAGTTCTGATATTTGAGACCATTACACACAACAAGCACAAGACCTTTGGACAGAAACCTCACATATAAATCTTTCCGCCCTATATTTCCCATCGAACTGTGACCCCAGCTATATACCCTGATGCTTGCCCCAATGTTTGATCGAGCCCTGACAAAGTGACTCTCCAACTAGACAGAGCATCAGTTTCCTGTCCGGAGATTAGAAGTGCAACACTTCACTAAACATCTGCCAGCTATCTCCTTACAGAAAATGAAAAGATTGTAATTGTTTTGCTTAATCAAATATTGATGAATATTGATTCTCTGGCTAAGGTAAAAAATAATGTTCCATTTTTTCTTAATGGAAGATTTCCTTTGACCGACACATTAAGCTGATTACTTACAACTTTGCAGTGTAACTTTCTGGTTTGTTCGCATTTTTTTGTTGTTGTTTTTTTTTTTCTTTTTTTTTATCTTTTTTTCTTCTGTCTATACTTTAGCAAATCACTGTCACTATCTGCAATGTTCAGTTCAAACTGTACGATCCTCAGAATGAAAACTGCCGTTTGTCAATGGAGAGCAATTCCATGTATGAACAGTGACCTAGATGTTATTAGGAGCCTCCAGTAATTACAGCAACTGACCTCTTGTCCCATCAATGACCTAACCTCTTCCAGCCAGTAATAAAAAAATCAAGGCTGAGAGACCGATTATTACACGGTGTTAAAGGGCAGAAACAACAAAACTTGCTGTGTGGATTAGAAATACTTTCAGTCCTCTCTTTTTTTTGTTGTTGTACAAGTATAACCTTTATAATGTATTTTTTGGGGGTTTGACACCATTGAATTAGAATGTTATATATAGGATAAATATTATTTTTTGGGATTTCTGATGTTGCTGTTGAGGAGTAACCAGGATGATTAGATAAATTACTCTTGAGGGTCTGAGCATGCCCAGTCTTTACTTCTACACATGGCTTTACAATGATATATATACAATATATTCAGAGCCAACAATTATTGGCAATGGTATCCCATTAGCAAGAGAGAGAAATTGGGCCTTAGTGGGTAGATTAGAAAGGCTGATTGACAAGTTACAAAATGCAATGTAAGTTTACTGCAATTAACCTGTAGTTTTGAATCACAGATGTTTTATTTTAACCTTACCCAAAAAGTTTAATTTAATTTCGTCACACCATGATATTTGTATATGTGTATAGTTTGATGTTTGTCTTATACAGGATTTTTAGTTTATATATATATATATATATATATATATATTATATATATATA
>CM050167.1:383969989-384102489 GCA_027410445.1 Discoglossus pictus
GAGCGGGCAAAAGTGTCCAACAAAGGTGAGGAACACAAAGCTCTGCATAATCACGTCAAAGAGTTGCAATTACAGTTCGAGAAATTACAGATTAATAAGGATTTATTCGACAGATAGAGAAAAGTAATCAAGAAAAAGATGAAAAGGTCAAAACAGCGGAATAACTTGTTGTGGCCAGACTTATAGCGATGGCAACAATAGTTAAGAATACTGTAAGAAGAAAATTCATCATTCAGAATGGATATTCAAAATCTGCAGGAGAAAATAGCCCAGGCATTGAATAAGCAAATCGAAGCCCTGGAGGAAGAGTTGGCAAATAGCCAACTCAAAAAGGCAAAACAGGTGCCTATAATAGCACGGGTAAAGGAGCTACGGAATGAACTGAAAGACAAGGAAGAATCGTTAAGAATGGTGGAGGCATGGAGCTGATGTTGTGCCCCTTCACTATGAAGCTTTAGCGCACTGACTTCCTGCTTCAGATAATGGATTTGTGTTTCTTTATGTACAATGTTGTTCTCACACTTAATAAATGAAGCAGGAAGTCAGTGCGCTAAAGCTTTCAATTGAAGGGGCGCAACACCAGCTGCACGAGCATATCTCCAGATCATCACAGCAGGAGGGACTTAAAAATATGCTGAAGCAGCGAGAAGAGGAGCTGAAGATTCTAACAGCTACACTCGGCGAGAGGGAGCAAGACCTTGCTCGCAAAGCTCAGGAACTACAGGGCATATATAATGAAAAAAAATGTTAAGGATTCAGACCCAGGAATTGCAGCAGCAGCATAAAGAGCAAGTACAGCGGATCTCATCAGCGGCCCCAGGTGAAGAATTGTTAAAAGCCCTATCAGAGAAGAACACATGTATTACAGATCTGCACAGTGAGCTGGAATCTATGAAATCTGCATTGGAGGCATCAACTGAAAAAAATGCTACGAGAGAGTAAACAAGACCAGAAAGGAGAGTGAGCAGCTTGTACATGCAACACACACTGAGATGCGGGGTGTCCTGCAGAAACTCTTACCAAATGTTAATCAAGTTTGTAGCACAGTGAATGATTTCACGAGTTTGAGAAACTGTCGCTGATGTGTTTGAAAGAAAATGTTGGAGCACAAGAAGTCAAGATTTCTGATGCTGGTCGACAAGTGCAACTACTGAGTGTGACGACCCACGTTTGCCCACCTGCCTTAAGCTTACAGGAATTCCTCTGAGTTGTCAATTTTTGGGGTCATCTCTCAGGGCCCAGCCTGCCTATAAGTCCATTAACACCCAGTCCCCACGATGCAGGAACACAGGAATGCAATACTACCCCCAGTGGTTAGGAGCAGAGTTGCAGGCAGAGTCCTTAATAATATTTCCTTCTGATTAAAAATATCATATTCCATCAGAATAATCCACATACCTCCAGTTATGCATGTTCACACATTTATTGATTTTTTTTCCTAGTTTTTATAGCATACAGGAGCCAATCGCTGGCAGGGAGTTTCCCAACTGGGTGGCCAAAGCCCTTTGACAGAGGCCTCATCAAGGAAGTCTATTTGAATTCACCAGAGACCAGCATTTGCCCCACCCTTACACCTCCCACTAGGGAGTTCTTTCCTAGACTAGGGTACCTTGCAGGAAGCCTTTTGATGTCTGTTTGTCCAGAAATGCTTCACTTCTTAGTGGTAGGAGATGTCAGGAAGCCTGCACCGCAGGGAGGCCAGCATTCCAAACAAAGCGTCTATGTGCCACCCCCACAACTTCTCCTGGCTAATTTCTCCACTCCAAACAGATAACCTCCATACTTGGACTCCCTTCACCTTCAAGCTTCTGGTAATAGCCTCTATCACACTCCCTGGGAAAAATGCTGCCTGTACATATTAAGCATGTCTGGGTAGCACCCCCACAACAACAAATAAATCATCATAAATCCTGCTTTACATCATACATCATATAGTGACCCCAACATTGATATTATTGAGGCCCACACTACTACACATACCATAATTTATGAAATACACCCCCTCATCCAGTGAAGGGAAGGTTTGGCTACTCTTAGTGCAGTTCTGAACAAAAACATAATGATGGCCTGGCCTATGGTTCTCCACTTCTTGTTTTATATACAGATTTGCACTCTAAAATTATAAATGCATCAACTAAAGTTAAACTGACTTTTAGTATGTGATAAGTGGTAAATGATAACATTAATAATTTAACAGTTATAAACTAACATAAATATGTGCTTTTTTAGAATATCATCACTCAGGAAGTATTAGAATTCTTTCAAGATAGATTACATTTATAAACTTTAATAGATGATTTGATAGTTGATAAAATTGCCCCTTTAAATTACAGCAGCATTTTACTGTACAGACTATAAAGTCACTGGATTTATCTCGGATAAACTGAAACTTCACTGTATGGTACATTGTAAAATCAATGCTCTCAGTTGTATTGCATTAAATATAGATAAAAAGAAATGCATACAGTTTATGTTTGATATAAAATCTAAAAACAACCTAATTTAATAACAAGCTGAGCACTGTATGTCGCCATATATTCACACAGATATTCTATGAAAGAATTTCAATCTAACTAAAGGATTCTTCATATCAGAATACCAGCATAAAGCATATATCTTTCCTACTGTACTGGTGACAATAGACTGTGTTTTTCAGTCTAAGAGTATTCATCATATCTGTATTGCCCGGAGAGTTCTATAAATGGATAGATTTCTGCCAATTTGCTATTTGATACAGTATTGTTTAAAATTATACATTGCCTTGTTGGCCTGGACTTAATGATGTATTTAAGTTCGAAGTAGATGGATGATATAGAGATGTAATGCTCTGTCCACTTCAAAAGTTCCTTAGAAATTTACCACTTGGTTCTATCATGTTATTTCTTCCAACATGCCTGCTTTTATATTAGGAGATTTCTGTACGTCATTGGCATGAATTGTCTCCAAGCCTTGACCTAAGCATACATGACTTGGTCAGCTATAAGTCTATCACTAAACCAACCATGCCAAATTAAGACAGACACAAATATCATATATTTTTTTAATTACAAGGCCACAGCTTTATTAAACATGACATGTGAACATAACAACAAGGTATCTACACCCCCCCCCCCCCCCCCCCCCCCAGAAGGATCTTATCCCCAGCCTGAGGCTCAGTAGAACCCATGCCCAAAAGACCTCTGGAACCAATCATCACCGGTTACCTTAGGATATAATGAGCTCCAACCTAAGGTGATACAGCACCCCTTCCCATAGCAGTGATAAACCATACAAATCAACCAATAGTGAAGGAGGGTTCCCTTCCCGGCGCTACGCCCGGTGAAATGCCCCTTCCCCCATGCTGTCTCCGGGGTTTGCCGTGACCGATGCATACATGACTTGGTGTGCTATAAGCCTATACAACGAAGGCAACCATGCCAAATTAAGACCGACACAAGTATCATTTATTTTCGGTTTTACCAGACCACAACTTTATTTCATATAACGTGTGAACAAAATAAAAATAGGTAGCTGTATGCATCCCCCCCTACCCTGAGCTGAACCCTACCCAGAGGCCCAGTGGAACCCTGTGCCCAAGAGAGCCCCTTGGACTGAGTCCCGCCAAAACTCACCAGAAGCCTCTGAATCAAGGTGAATCCCTAGAAAAATCAACAAATGATATGGGCCTTCTGACTTCTCATCTGTGGGTGAAATACCAAAATCAACTGCCTTACCATGAAAAGTCAGAAGTAACTGTGAGCAATCTCTGGAATCTGCTGCCACCACAAATAGAAAGTCATCTATATAGTGTACCACCAATTGTATTTACCCAGTAGCCCGTGTAATGCAAAAAAGTACTAAACTGTTCAAAGTAAGAACTATTATGAGAATCCAGATGGATTGGCAACTATCTGAAAGTTGACTGTATATCCACTTTTGCTAAGCATGCACCCCTACCTGCCTTTCAGACCATCCTAATGGCTCGTTTTAAAAATGCATATGTAATTGATGCCAGGTCATTATCTTTCCTGTCATTGACGGATAGACCCTTTTGGATATGACAAAGCCTGAAGGACCCCACCTCTTTGTTAGAATTAGGGCCTAATGGAGAAATAGTTACATAGTATTTAAGGTTGAAAAAAGACTTTGAGTCCATCAAGTTCAACCATTTAAGATCTCCTCTGATCTGCAATATGCGGATTAACTATTAATTAATTAGTTGTATATATAAAAAAAAATCAATTCCCTCCTGATCCCAGACACCAGTGACCGAACTTCTCCCTGGATCAATACTGCTTCTCTAATTATCCATGATAACCCTGAATTCCCTTTTAATTAGAAATAAATCCAGTCCCCTTTTAAAGTTATCTATCGAATCCGCTGTCACCACCTCCTCTGGTAGATAATTCCACAGATTAACCACCCTTACTGTGAAGAACCCTTTTCTTTCTTTAAGGTGGAATCTTTTTACTTCTAACCTCAAGGGATGTCCTCTTGTCAGTTGAAAACCTCTTGGCACAAAAGCTCCCTTGACAAATCTTTATACTGACCCTGGATGCATTTATATAAGGTAATCATATATCCACTTAGACACCTTTTTTCTAGAGAAAATGAGTTTAATTTGGTTAGTCTTTCTTCATAAGTTAGCCCCTCCATTCCCCTTATTAGTTTTGTTGCCCTCCTATGTACCTTTTCCAGCTCTAAAATGTCCTTTTTATGAAGTGGTGCCCAAAATTGTACTCCATATTCCAAATGAGGGCGTACTAGAGATTTGTATAGTGGCAGAATTATATTTGCTTCCCTGGCTTCTATACCCTTCTTAATACATGCTAATATTTTATTTGCCTTTGCAGCTGCTGCTTGGCTTTGAGCACTGTTACCTAGGTGGTTATCCAGAAGCACTCCCAAATCCCTTTCAATATCTGATACACCTAGATTTGCTCCATTAAGATTATAAATTGCATGGCTATTTTTCCTTCACAGATGCATAACTTTACATTTATTCGTATTAAATCTCATCTGCCATTTAGATGCCCATTCCTCAATTTTATGTAAATCCCTTTGGAATGAAAGCACATCACTATCTGATTTAATTACCTTGCACATCTTCGTGTCATCAGCGAAAATGGAGACACCACACTCCAATCCTACCTCTAAGTCATTAATAAATATGTTAAAAAGGAGAGGACCTAATACTGAACCCTGAGGAACCCCACTTACCACATTAGTCCAATCGGAGTATGTTCCATTTACAACAACCCTTCCTGTCTTTTAGCCAGCTCTCAATCCATGAGCAGATATTTACTGCAACTCCTGTATGTCTTAGTTTGCCCAATAGTCTCCCATGTGGCACTGTATCATTCCTGATGGGAACTAAATCAAAAAGACCAGCCATCCTTCCCTTTTCCACCTCATTTAAGAGTTTACTCAATAACCTAGCATCCTCCTCTCTGGCTGCGGGCCCAGCATATAGTCTTAACCACACCAACATCTTTTCCATTAACACCGGCCTCTTCCTCTTTAACAATGGGCTCTCCTGCTTTCTGGGACTTTGCTTTCTTAAAGCATTGAACAAAAAGTATTCTCATTCCCACACTTGGAATATTTGTACCTAAATTTAAACAATGCCCCACAATTACATAAATCTTCATGGAAAGCAAAACAAAAACCTTTCTTCTCCGTACTAGTCACTGCTGGTTTAGACTGTGTTCCTGTTGCTGGACGTAATGGGGTAACCAACTACCCATATGCCTTTCATCTCATTACATACTAGGCCTTTCTGCCATTTTCTGCCTAAACTTCTTGTCATATACCCACCATGCTAGCCCTTCATATGTTCAATGTGTCCCCTCAATCTTATCCAAATAACAAAACGAGGACAATGCTCAGGATTTTTTCACCCACTATACTGGCAAAGATAGCATAAGCTTGAAGCCAATTACTAAAAGTTTGGGTAATTTTTCTGTATCTACGCCTGCACTCTTCCGCCTCTTTTTTTTTCCATGTCATCCTTTTTCTCCTCATGCTTAATTTCTATGAAATGATCGATCTAAGAGGAGTAACAAGAATATTTCTATAAATTCCTGTTTCCAAAATTTCTCTTTAAATTCCTTAGATTCGTGTTTTTTTAGATTTTTGCCCTACAAAACCTTTTAAACCCACTATCAAACCATGAACAGTGTTATATGTAACATTTTTAAATTGTGGGCTCTCTGGGTACTCCCCACTATGCCTCCTGTCAGTGGACGACAAGGGGGCTGCAACTCCTGCCATTGCTGATGACGTGTTCATATCCCTTCCCAGGTTAGTGGATAGGAGTTGACTGCTCCTGTTAGCAGACTTCTCTCTACGTGCTCTACTTGTTGCATGCTGTATCCTCCTTTCTTCCCGGGAAGGCAGTTCTCTGTCCTGCTCACTCTTTTGTTCCTTGCTGCTCCTATAATAACCTATCTATGTTTATCCTCCAAAGGCGTAAACTCCTCCGGTTTCATGCAGCCTGATATCGTAGACCTCTGAGATGATGCGGGAGATGAACAAACATCCTGACGCTGCACAGACTGCCTCCATTCTCGATGCAAACCTGCAGGTGCTTTGAATAGACCAGTCCCTAGCCGTGTTCCGCTCCTGATAGAAGGACCTTCCCCTGTATTATAAAAAGTAGAAATAGGACAGTCCACAGTAAACGCTAATCTTCCCTCCATTCCTCCATCTTCCTGACCACTCTCCTGTTTCATATCAATGCTCACAACCTCCATGCTGTCCATTTCCTCTTCCTCCAACCTTCTCTTCTCCTGTAATTGTTTCCCTTCACTATCTTGCTGCTGCCTGTTTTTCTGCTGCTCCTTGCTTTTCTTCCTCTTTCTTCCCATTCCTGTAACCTCTTTTTTGCTTTCATTTTCCTGCCTTGATCTCCTTTTTTCTGCCTCCCCTGTCCTGCACTTCCTCTTCCTAGGAAACTCTGCTTCCCCATTTGGCCTCCTCACTGCAGTCTCATCTGTTCTAGCCCTGTCCCAGGCCCCATATCACCCGGCATTCCTGCTTCAGACCTCTCGGACGTCTCCCTCTCATCTGCATACTCCTGCTGCACCTCAGACCTTGGCATTGCTGCCCATGTGACTTCTTCTTCTCCCTCCAGAGCTGATTCAACAGACCGCATGCTGCAGAAGCAACAGGCCCATCCTTTCCTGCCATGCTTCTTTGCATCATCCAATCCAATCTTCCTCAGCTACACCATCCTTGCGTCACTATCTACCGTCCTGCAAGTGAGTTTGAAGAGCTTGCCAGGGCAGGGAAAGTGCCCCTCCTCACTGTCCGCACTTGTTGCCTCCTAGGGACCCTTCTCTTTGCCCCTCCTATCCTGGGACTTGCTAGCCTTCTTCTTGGGATATTGCTGTTCATACTTTTCTTAGGCTTAGCCCTGCCATGGATACCCCTTTCTGGGGGCCTGGATTCTCGCACAGGGTGACCTTGACCTTGATTGTACATGTGAGGAGCAGCATTACGAATTGATGCTAATATTGATTGAAGCCATTCAGGCCCATTAACAGAAACCCGGGCTCTCAATAACTCTACCAATGAATTAACACTAGGTGACGCTGTAGCTAAGGATATCCAGGGCTAGAATGTTGGAGAAAGGTTAAAATGCATTATTTAAATTTGGAACTACCCAGGAAGATCATGTTTTCCAGAACTTGGGTACAGTGCATCTTGAACTGTTAACCACCTGGCACCTGATTGACAAAAGGATGCCCCACTAATCTCTTCTCTATTGTCCTCTACAGTTCTCCTTCTAATTCTATCACAATGGCTCCTTCTGCTCATTGTAACCCTATGAGTTGGTAGGCCCTGCCCTAATTGCAGAATTGCCTGTGCATATCAGCCCTTCTAGGTGGAATTCAAGCATATGCCTTTGTGATTGGCTTCCCTATTATGATAATTTATATTGTATTGCCCTAAAAATGTTCAACCGACCCCCTGAATAAAGTGTTAGACTCTTTTAAGAACATGTACTGGATGTAGTGTGGTACTCCCAGGGTGGAAGACCTTCTTTATCCTCTTACTTCTCTCACAAGCTTCCATAGACCGCCCAGTAGGTGCCCATGTGCCAAGAACACCCTTTGAGATCTGACTTGTGGGAACTCAGCAGTTGGAGCAGGCACCCATGTTGTGACCAATAACATAGATAATTTTTTTTTTGTAACGAAACTCAAACATTCAACTTTCTTCCCCAGATAAAGGAAGCCACTTTACAACCTGTAGATAGCTTTCCTATAGATTGCTGTCCATTTGGGACATATGTCTGCTCACAGAGCGCCTTGTAAGTTCCATGCTGGGGTGGTGCCTGTTAGTCCACAGGTAATACGCATCCCTAAATATTCACACAGTTTGCTTTAAGCAATAGCGTCACAACCCAGGAGTGAGGGGATCATGTACACCCCAAATCCTCCTGCTTTAGCTTACAGGAACAACCTCTGGATGGTGAGGATTTGGATATCTCAGCATCCAGCCTGCTTATACAGCTCCGGAACTCTAGTCATCAGAACCCAGGATCACAGGAGCAGGCAATGGTCCCTTAAGATAGGGCCCAGAAGGAAAATTAGCATACAAGCAAGCTTAGTAAAATAATAAAAGCCTTCCCTCTACAATGGCACATACACCATGTTTACATAGAGTCAAAGAAAACATAACTTTAATGCGAACAGTACAGTACATTTACGGAAAACGGGAACCACAACAAGCCACAACCTTAGATAAGCATTGGATGAACCAATCCCCACAATTCATACACTGGGCCACATGGAGTAGCTGACCATCACATGATGTCATCCTCCCTGATTACCCCCTGCTGGCCAGGAGCTAGATTGACTGCTAGCCTAATCCCTCCTTTGTTCAGCCTTCCGGGGGATCATCAGTCAGAACAATGGTGGGGAACTATGTCTGACTGTGTATGTGCTTCCCCACATCCAAGCCTGAGCATCCCTTTAAGTAATTGGTGAGGTCAATAGATTTAATCTCATCTCACCAATCCTAACCCATTGTTTCCTGGCATCTGCCAGTCTCCCTGGTCCACTGGGCTTTCTCGATATCCCTGAACCAAGTATCCTTAACTTGTGGCCCACCTCCCTGTCCCACATAGCATGTTTTATTATAACACCGTAGGAAAATCCTACATTTCAAGACCAAACATGACGATATTCAACTTTGAAACAGGTTGCTATATACATGAGTAAAATATTGCCTAGCAGTATAGAAACATTAAACCATGTTTAACCCTAGCTTAGCCTTGCCATCATGGTTGCAATAATCCCAACTTCCATGTGGCCATTAAACAATATTTCACAAACTGGGGGAAATAACACAATATTATTATACTAGCGAATTGCCCGTCAAAAAATTACGGCAATGAAATTGTAAGTGAGCTAATGCTGTTTGGTGTCTAATAATCAAATAAATAATACATTAATAAATTAATATAATTTACCTATTTTCAAGTAATATATGCAGGAAGCATTCTGTTGAAGAGCTGGCAATCTGTTTTGATGTTGCTGCAGCATTAGTGCTGTGGAGCTGTTGTGTAAGCGTGATGAATGTGTGCAGTGTAATAGTAAAAAGTTATTGTTCTAAAATGGCAGCTAATGTGTGGTATGCATCTGTGGTGGAATATCCGTAGCTGTTTTGTGGTGTTTTGCGTGTTTCTGGTGGTGTTTTGCGTGTTTAGAGTCCTGTAGCCTCGTTTTCGTTTTGTTCGGCGGACATTTTTTTCTCTCGCTTAGGTGATTTTTGGGTGTTTAAACTCCGAAATTTGGACTTAAATCGAGGTGTAACTTTACTTGCAGAGGTCCTGGGTACACCACCTTGCTGTGGGTAAGCTTTGTATATGTTTGTTATGTGTATTTATTGTGTTTGTAATTTGTTTGGGGTCGCGCTGGTTGCGTCCTTGTTTTCGAATCTCGTATGAGTTTCTTCGGCAATTCCGTAGGTGTTTGGTGGTGTTTTGCGTCTTTAGACTGCTGTAGCCTCGTTTTTGTTTGTTTCAGCGGCCATTTTTTCTCTCTCAGAGAATTTTTAGTGTCTAAACTCTTTTATTTTGAGTTAAATTGAGGTGTAACTTCAGTTTTTGAGGTCCTGGATGCTCCCTCTTGCTGTAGGTAAGCTTTTTATGTATGTGTTGTGTGTATTTATTGTGTTTTTCATTTTTTCAATGTCCGCGGGTTGCGGGTGATTTTTGCGGGGCCGTAATTGGTCGTAACATGTCTTGTACTTTTTTGCGAGGGCCGCAGTTCCTGGCAAGGAGCGAGCCCGCAAGCGTCAGCAACGGCTCGCATGCTCACAACTATATATGTGATATCACACAGTATTATGTATTGCCAGCCTGGGGCCCAATTTGCTCTAAATTCCACTCTTTTTTATATACAGCTCCACTAAACCTGTCCAGACATGAATACAACTCTCAGAACCATTCTCAGTTCTCCAACAACAAAATCAGTTCTCTATAGATAGCCCCCACTTCTTCCCTCACACACTGCCTACTGAAATCACTGTCAAATGTCTTACAACTCACTGAAAGAATAAGATAGAACCCACACTTCCTCACACATGTATCCCTGATCTCCCACAACTCCCAGATTGAAAGACTGATTGATAAACTAAGATATTAGTTGATGTAGTCATCCAGTCTGTGAATGTAGCACCCACAAGCAGCAATCATACCTAGTAATAAATCAAGACTGTTCACATGAAAAGTATTAATTTTGTCTCTTATAGCGCATATATAATTTGCATAATATTGAATGGCATGTAGTAGCACATCTGACCATTAAACACAGCAAAACTAGGAATACCCTAATCAGGATTAGCCTGGTGTCCTGTTACTTTCTAAACTTTCTAATAACGACTTTCTTGTGGTGTGAATAATTTTATTGCTTGGAGGTTGTGTTTGCTTGCAGAGCAGTCCAAAGCAAGCTGTAAAAATGTTAAACATTGCTGCACTGTTTTTCTGGAAAGATAGAATAGTATCAAAAGACGCCTGGTACTCTAAAATATGCAAATTTCACGAAACCATTGGTGGCTGTCTGACAGATCTGCTAGAGAAAGAAAGAAAAATGTTAAAAATAGAGCAGGTCTTCTAGAACCAGCATTTAAAAATCTAAAGCAAAGGATCAGCACTTTGTCTTTGGGAGTTAGCTAGAAGATATTAGGGTGATCTGTTATGAGCTTGACCATACTGTTTTATCCTCCTGGAAATCCATCGATTTCGCATCCTCAGAACTACAACTAATGTGTAGAACATTCTATGTTTTTTTGAGGTTGAGGAGGGAGGTTGAGGGGTTTGATGAGGGAGGTTGAGGGTGGTTGAGGTTGAGGAGGGGGTTGAGGATGAGGATGAGGGAGGTTGAGGATTAGGATGGGGGGTTGAGGATGAGGAGGGAGGTTGAGGATGAGGAGGGAGGAATAGGATGAGGAGGGAGGATTAGGAGTGGGGTTGAGGAGGGTGATAAGGGAGGGGGGAGAGACACAGGGAAGGGAGAGGGGAGAAAAAAAACACAGGGAAGGGAGAGGGGAGAAGAGACACAGGGAAGGGAGAGGGGAGAAGAGACACAGGGAAGGGAGAGGGGAGAAGAGACACAGGAGACAGAGGGGTACACAAGAGGGGGGCACAGAGGGCACAAGAGGAACACAGGGGGAAGCACATTTGCCACTCTCGGCTTATACTCGAGTCACTCATTTTACCCAGTATTTTGTATATATGGTATAATAAATATACTAATATATTGATTTACAATTATTTTTATCCTTATTCTGCGTAATTAGCCATAATATACATATTTCTTTATTAAATTACAAAGACACAGCCTCTTGAAAAAGTAACAGACAGAATCAGCCAATTGGAACCTGATATTGAAGAATAATTGCATCAGAGAAGTTAAAAAAGTAAATATTGTGTTTGTATTGTCTGTTTTTTATCAAGATTAGTTATTCAAAAGAACATATAGAAAACATCTGGCCACAGTGTTCGATAACCCCTTTCCAGCCAGGAAAATGAACAATATACAAAGTCTGGGCTGCAATAAATAAACAAAAGGCCATTTTCTTTCTCATAGCCATAGGATTATTATCGACTGTAGCTGTGGGCTACACAAACTCACATATATTCAGTAATAACAGCATCCCGTGTATTTGCTGGCCATTATTAGATGAGACCGACATAAATCTCATACTTGTGTCATACCCATCAATATTGATTCATATATATATTATTTTGTTTAATCTTGTCCTTTGGAGATGCTTTATTATAGCAGTAAATGTCATTGAAACATTCTGCTGTTTAAATGTTACACGCTGCCTGCGCTATTGAATATTACTTCTCTAGGTACAGCGGTAGCATCCTTCTGCTGCGCGCAACCTTTGTGTTTCACAATACAATCAATGCATGCTGTGATTTCCTTCTCCTACAGTGTATGAAATATGGATCCCAGGATCCAGCGAGGAAAATGGCTTTGTTTTATTTTTATTTTTTATGAGATTTTGTTTATTATGGAGCTTTAGCAGTGGTTTTATTCCCAAGCCTCGCATCATTTATGAAGCTGGCTAGGAGCACAAACCTAACTGACACAAGGCAGCCATGGGACTTCCCAAGTTCTACTACTAAAAAGTAAATATTTTTGCAATATTTACCCGTTTTTTGAATCCTCTTGGATAATCGCCCAATGCAATATAGGATCAGGGCACAAGGTTAAATAATTCTGGGGTCTCTGAAGGGAAGACTGTACAGATGTTATGGTTTGGTTTCACATACAGACTTGATTTTATTGTTTATGAATTTAATAAATGTTCATGCATAAGGGACTCTGAACTGATGTATACTGCTCAGCGCCATAATGTAGAAGTCAAAACCAAGCGTAGAAGCTGTGAAAACCTTTTAATCTCATGATCTGATCTATTTTACAATTGGTTTAAAATGCTGCAGTGAGAGCTTTAAATGCCCTGAAAGTGTTTACTTACCGTGAGTGTTATCTTTGCATCAGCTATATATTGAGCGTATGGGAAGGGAGTGCTCCCTTTAATTGCTTATATACATTTTTCACAGCAGTAATATTTTTTTTTCCTTTTTAAGGCTATGTTTTCTGGAGCAACAAAAGGAAAAAGCTATTTTCTGTTGTGAGCACACAGAATGTATGAGCTTTTGAAAAGAGCTTGTGAATGTTGGTCCTTTCAGAACCTGCAGACCCAAACAAAGAATGCAGGGTGCAAAAAGGAATAGCTGCTGGAAAAATTGCCTTATTTTCTAAAAAGATTTATAAAACCCGGAAATATGCCTCTTGTAGAACAGTATTGATGAATTCGGAGTAGGGGCAAGTGAATTGGTCTCTATTGCAGTCAAATTACAACTTTGGCATCGCTGATATTCAGTATACTCCGTGCCAGCAAACACTCTAATTTATTACAGAAATATTAATGCCTTGACTCTATATATAGGTGGTGGATTGGGTTTTTACTCCCTTCCCTGCCCAGGTTTATCATGTGTCACCCAACTCAGCTCCAAATGTATATTAGTACAGCCCAGCTCGTGTACATGTTGGGGAGCAATTAAGTTCAGATCTGCAACCCCCTAAAGACTGATAGGAAGCCAATATCTGTATCTACATGGTTAGGTTAGTCCTGTGGAATTGCTGTTGTAGCTAATCTCAATTGAAAAAGTCAATAGATGGAACTGAAAAAACGCATTGGAAGGAGATGCTCTGCTTGTCCTCGCTAGCTAACCCTTCATCTTTATTCCTCCTACTACTCTAAATCTCTTTCTCCGTGATTTCCCCTCTCCTCCATTTGTATATCCTTTCCTCCGCAAACGCAATATCTTTCACTTAGTTAGGTTGGGCTCTTGTGAAAGGTCTCATCTTGAAGGGTTGTGATTAGCAATACAGAGGACACAGTGATGGGGGAGATCTTGAGGCACAATGAAAAAACTGAAAAGCATAGTTGGGTATTCAGATTGTGGGCTCTGACATAGCTGATACATTGAAGTATGTAAATAATAAGGTGAGAAGATACGTTTTCTGTTCATGGAGGTCATTGTGATGTGTGTTTGGCAGCAAGTTTGAATCCTACGTTACATTCCTTACATTCCTTGTACCCTTACCCCTTCCTTTTATCTACTTTGTTCAGTTTTGCTTTAATGGGGGTAGACATCAGGGAACTGGGAGGATTAGGATGCAGATAACAGTTCTGTGATGACAGCTTTCATGGGGGAGAATCTTGAAGTGAAGTGTTGTGGGTTGCCATGACAACAGTGGCAGTTAAAACATGAATATTAGCTTTCTGTATGAGGCTAAGTGCTGTTTGGGTCATGAGCTCAGATGAATGGGAGCAGAACATTATCCTAACATTATGGATACCTAATACGTCTTCTCTACTTACTGCTGTGTGCTTAGTGAAGAAATGTGATGCATTAAATCCATTTCCTATCCAGTGCTTGGGACAGAGTCACTTGCTAACTGCCATTTTGCCCAGATCCTGAAGAAAGCCTCTTTCCAGGGAATCCCCAGCATCAATACTCACAGGAGATGACCTAACATACAGGATCCATTCATTGGCTGGTCCCTCCTCTTGACCATCTTTATTCAGACTTGATAAAGAGAGCACAAACCTCTTGAAAGCTTCTCCCTATAAATATAAAGTTTGTCCAATAAGCAAGGTATCACTATATACTGCAATATTCATAATTCATCTAGACTGCTCTTCAGTTCTCTTGAAAGACTTTCACTATGAATAGGGCAATAGGACTAAATGATTCATGGTCAAATAGTTCTTAAAGATTAAACATTTATGGCTTAAATAGCTGCTAATGTTGTCGTTCATTACATACTTGACAGTTGTGAAGTTTTCCCAAAATGCAGTTGCCCATTAAAGGTATATCTAAGTTTTCATGTTTTTAACTTTTTCTAATCAATCACATACGGCTTATATCATAATTATACATATACAGATTTATTTTATATTAAAAAAATAATCTGATTTCCACACCCCCAGAAATTTGATTTCCACACCCTGTACTAACCAATAGTAACACTACATTCAAGTATGTCTTGTTTAATCCTCTACTAACCTTTAAGCAAACAGCAGCACAATGCAGACATCCACAATGCCTGAGCTCCTTCTTGCTTCCTTGTGGTTGGAACAACACATCCCATGATGCTTTCCTGCAGAACAGACTACCCAGACTTGAAACATTGAATAGCTGCCTATGCTTGGTCAAAAAGGATTTTGAATTTTATGCTAATTTTGCTAAGGTTTTGAAGAGGCATTCATTCTCAAAATTAAGTATTTGATGTATATGATGTATCTAATCTATATTAGGTTAATTCTTTAAATATTTTCTTTTTAGGTTTTACATAGAGTTAGTGCAGTATCAAGGCACTGAAGCCAACTAAAGTATATAGCTCTAGGGACAATTATTTACTCCTTCTACATTGTGTGTCAGCTGCAGCCAGCCAACGGCATTTATATTTACTTATGTAGCACAAAAAGACTTAATTTTAATGAAAGTTTTTCAATTATGTGAGATCCGGGTCCCTTTAAATTGAAATCCAAAAAGTTAGTTTGGAGTTTCACAAACAGTTGAAACAGAAACCTTACAATTGTTGTTTGTCTCATCTTCCATTTATTGATATATATATATATATATATATAAAAGTACTTGGCTTCTTTTTTCAATTAAGTGCAAATGCTAAGGTTGTGTCAGAGCCAAAACATTTTAAACCCTCAATTATAGTGTGATTATAAGAAAGACACAAATAATAAAAAAATAAATCTAAAGTTTGAATAAAGCAACAGACTTGTGAAGACGTACTAAGTAACTTGAATGTTGGAACTGTCTCAAAAGAAATCTATTTTCCATTTCCTTTAGTAACAAAACATTAGAGCACTTAAGGAAGCTCTTTATGGAAGTACAAAGATAACATTTCTGAAGTGCCAGCAACTTCATGTATAGAAAATTGTATTGTAGAAGAGTCCAGTGGACACCCGCAGCTATCACAGAGTGAGTTTCTTTTGTGGATGTGCGAAGTACTTGAGAGAATGTAGCTTCATTCTTTAAAGAAACAATGTACAATGACAAAAAATATTTGTTTGAAAACTTTGATTCAGAGAATAATTAAGCAGGAAAAGTCATATATCTAATTTTTAATAAGAAAAAATAAATGTTGATGCCTCTAAAGGACCTTGGGAAGATCCATTATACATGATTGAAAGCTGTGTGTATGAGAGGGCAGTTTATATTTTATATTTATTTCTGAAGATGTATTGTTGCAGTGAATGATGCAAGGTCCTGCTTCTGGGCTGGTGAGAGAGCATGGGCATTGTGTCTATCCAATTATCTTTACAATGGCTCTCTTCCCTCCTTCCCCACCCTCTCTACACTGATAGCCAAAACACACACCATCGTGATCCAGCACTGAGGACATGATGTAACAAACACAACATGGATTCCTGTACTTATATACAAAGTATTCAAATATTCAGATTTTCCCAAATAATGTTTTATGTCTATGGCTTGTCTTGACTTGACAAACACATATCTCTCTTTTCTTCAACTGCAGTAGGCTTTACATGTTTGCCAAAGATGAACAAGTCTTCTGCCTAGGTCAGCCCATTTAAAAAGGTGATATACTTCTTTCTTTTCCTCCCATTTCCTTCCACTCTATCCTTCTCTCCTTTTCCTTTTCCCTACCTCTTTACCACCCCTTCCGTATCCCCAGACTTTTTTGTTCCTCCCCTTCTTTGGATCTTATTCTTTCTCTCTCTCTTTCTCTTCCTCTCTCTATTCAATTTTGCTTTACTGGCAGCAGGCATTTCCTTTTGTTGTTAAAAGGAATACAGACATGAGAGGGGAATTTTACATTAGGATAACATCTGTAAAAAGTTTTGTTGAATGCCACTTGAATTTCTACATTACAACAGATCAGGGACGAAGCTACAACGGGTACAAGAGGTGAAGCTGCTCTAGTGTTCTCACCTCCAGGGCCCTCTGGTTACTTCTCTTTCTACCTTTTTCTATTTCCATTTCTTTCTCTACACTTATTTCCCCTTCTCTCTTACTTCCACACTCTCTCTCTTCCTCTGCTCTCTTCCATTTTCTCTCTTCCTCTGCTCTCTTCCATTCTCTCTCTTCTCTCTATCCCCCCTTCTTCTATCACTTCCCTTTCTCTCTCTTCCTTCACTCTATTACTTCTGCTTCATTATTTCTTCCCAGTGTCTTCAGTATGCTCTCTCCCCTTTCACTCACTCATTCTCTCTCTCTCCTACCTCTACCTCTACCTCAACCTCTACCTCTTTTCTCTGCTTCTATTCTATTGTTCTACTGGGAGGGCCTTATTTTATTTTTTTGCACCCAGACACTCAATTTACTATCTCTGCCTCTACAACAGAGCTAAATAGAAGAGCAGCATCCATTAGAATACGCCTCTTCTAAGACTAAGTCAGACAAACATTCCAATATGGAAGTGCCCGTGACATCATCAAATAAGGATTTCCTCTTAAAATGCTTTTATGTTCATGGTGTAGATAAGTGCTAATGTTGTTAATTTGTTACATACTTCACAAAAACTGCAGTGGTCATTAATTCTTATTTCTAGTATAAGTTGCTTCAACAATTTTAAAATATTCAAATCGTAAATGGACTTGTCTAAAAATTGTCTTGATCGGATCCAGGCAATCTTGCTTATTAGTATTTTTTGGGCATGCCATACTCTAGTGCAATAAACAACGCACATTATCTGCTGTAGAGCTGTCCAGAACACATGTAAATGTTCTTCTTCACCCATTGACATAGCTATATGTTGGCGTTTGAATCCAGGTTTCACTCTTGCCAGGACTCAGTACTTCACATTACCTTTCAGAGCAGCCGAGTACTTCACTGTACATGAAAGCCGCCATCTATATTTGTGCGATCCCAGAAATCAAGCTCTTTTGTAATATTTTATAAACTGTTGCTTTCTAAACAGCTCGGCTGATTGATATCTGTGAACCTGAACAGAGCTTTCAGCCAGTGTGTGAATAGGACCAATTTTTTGGGAGAATATTCAGCTCCTGGCAATGTAATGTCATAAACATGAATGATCTGAGCATAATCTGTCATTTCCTATTCCCTTATTTCTGTCTCTGGCAGTTCAGTCTTGTTTAAGAACCTAATATAAATACTGGGTCATGGGATTTATTTTTCCAAGCAAATAAAATATCTTCGTATTTATTTTTTTATCTTAAAAGAGAAGAAACATTTTAAAAACTTATCGAGAAGAAAATCCCAGCCTTCCAAGCTGTTGACTTCATGCTCTTCCCACTGACTTCCTGCTCCTCCCACTGACTTCCTGTGTCTATGCCCTTTTAGATTGTAATTTTGTGAGTTTTGTTCTGTACGTTGATTTTGTTTGATTTTAAGCTCAAACACCGAGCCCTCCATACTTTTGTAATGTATTTATATTATTTTTTTGCCTTGTACTTAACCCCTGTACAGTGATATGAAAAATGTTGACCCATTACAAATAAATTATGATGATAATAGTAAAATAAAGAATAGGAAGATATGCCAGCCTATAAGAGCTCACTAAACAGTTGTTCCTGGCTTCCTGGATCCACTGCATCTTTAGACTGACTCCCTTGTGCCTGAATCCCACAAGAAAACCTGAATTTGGGCAAATGGTCTGATGGGCCACCTGGTTCCTGTGGACTCTGTGCAAGGGGGCATTCTCAAGTTGTCTTATATGCAGTGTGATGGTGTAAATACTTTGATATTTAGTCCAGTTTTGTTTTGTTCTCCCTTTTTGTAGTGTTGTTGTTCAATTGTTTAGTCGTGTCTGACTTTCCGTGACCCTTTGGACTGCAGCACACCAGGCACATCTATCTGGTTGTGTTTATCCACAAGGTAGTCTTGGCAAAGATTCTGGAGTGAGTTGTTAGTTCCTTATCCAGAGGAACACAATATGTCTGTGTCACAATCTGCTTCTTCAAGGGGGCTTGATATGTACCTAGTTCAAACCTACCCCAGCAGAATCATGTGGTTCTTGTTCTCTCTGGCACAAAATGTGCTCTCTCTCTCTCTCTCTCTCTCTCTCTCTCTCTCTCTCTCTCTCTCTCTCTCTCTCTCTATCTATATCTATATATATATATCTATATATATCTATATATATATATCTATATCTATATCTATATATATATATATATATATATATATATATATATATATATATATAATTTCCATCTGCCTTGGTTGCTATTGAGATAAGCTCACCAGCTTCCTAAGCTACATGACAGGTGTCTATAGTTGGCTAGTGTAACGACCCTGATATTGATCTCCAGTGTTTGCTTAGGACTCCTGAAGAGCAGTCATCTGTCTTGGATGCTGTTTATCAAGGCATGTATGTGTGAGGATGCAATGTTCTGCAGTTAAGCTTATGTGCAGAGCATTTTTATCTTAATTCTTCATACCTTATTTTCATGGGGATCAATCTTAACAGGTGTATAAGGGTGTGTGTAAAAAGGGGTTCTCTTTGCGTAAAACCCCTTTTCCTCATATATCCTCCTATTCTATGTCACATTTCTACTCTATAACATATTATAACTAGTGTACATGATAACAATGTATAGGCAACATTTAACCAAACAACAATAATACGTAATTACAATGCAACAATGTCATACGCCCTTGGCCATATCTCTAATTAATTCTAATATTACAGTCACTGAACAATGTAGTCATGACTGTCTGACCTCTCTGCCTTGACCTGCCCATCTTGGGTGACTCTACATGGTACAGCTCACAGCTTCTTTGAAGTATATAAGCCCCTTCACCAAGACAAAGTAGCAATCTAGATGGGGCCCTTTTAGTATATTTTATCTTTATTCTCTCTCTGCTCTATTTGCACAGACTGTTCTTAAGCAGGTAAGTCAATGTTTTTATTGTTTTATTGATACATGCTATAACCCAGTACTCAACTAATATAAAGTACTATAAAAAAACAGTGAATAAATAAATAACATGGAAACAGGCAAAGTCTAGATGGGGATGGAAATGATGGGCCGTACTTCTATAATCCAAGCACCACACAAATAAAATAAATGTTATCATAACCAAATAAAAATATAACTTTTAATGTAATGTTACAAACATTTCACCTTCTGCTCCATTTATACAACACATAACTGTTCTTGATGATAGTATCCCTTTATAGTGTCTTCTATTTCCTGGGGAAGATTCTAGCTCTTCTTATTTAAATGGAAATAAAATCCTGATAAACACTGCTTGATACCATACTAAACAGGAGCCTATGAAACGAGCCAGTGAGTTTGATGAAAATGACTTTAGCAACCTATTTTTCATACATAAAGATCGCTAAGTGTTCCCTTGAGCAATCGTCTTGTTGAAGCTCTTGAAACCGCAATACTCTGTTCACAGAAAAGCAAAATATTTTTTTCTGCTGTTGTTGAGCTTATCTGTTGTTGTGTTTAGTGAAGCAAAGCATTTCATACTGTGTAGCTGCGGTCTGGAGATTTATCATCCTATGAACATTGCCCACACTGGAGATCTAAAATGGTCACTGGCATTTACACATATTAAGTACACAGGAGTGTGACATCCTGAGTTTATAACTCTCTTCACCTTTTTGATCCAAGGGTTAACCAGTTTGTGTCAAGGTGTCTTCAAGTGAATTATTTTGAAATAAACAGAGCCTGGGAAATGCATACAACACTACTGGGGATTAATTAAAATAAAACTTCCACCAAAAAAGTAGCAAATGTTATTACTTAGCTTAACCTGTAATTTCTTGAAAATCCATAATGCAATATATCTAATTAAAAGATGTTAACTGTTGGAAATAAGCAATGTGTATGGCTATTGTTGAAAAGTTTACAGTTTCTCTCTTCTGCAGCTGAGATTTCAAGCTACCAAGCTGCATATGCCTGGGGATGTTTTTTTTATATATTTTTTAATGCAGCATATACCTTCCCTAATTAGTAAGAGAAGGTACTTGTCCTTGGTGTCTAGCAGGAGGAAAGAGATCACAAAGCACATTAAATCGCTGAAATCGCTTCCTCTCCCTCCCAGGCACTTCCCAGTACCCCCACCCCCTACCTCCTCTGCCTTTGGCTGCCCAGATTACTCTGATAGCCAGGTCTCACAACAGCACCCAAGATAATGATGTAATTATCCCCTCAGCCTCACTACCTGTTGCACAAATCCCTGTGTTCTGTGGATTGTAGTTGACAGCAGAGCTTTCTCGACAAGTCATAGCGTCTTCCTCCCTCAGCTACTCTCTCGCAACTGCCACACCTCTCCCTTATCTCACACACCTGCTTACAAAGGTTATGGGGCCTACTATTCTATGGGCGCTACTCAACACTTGTACTTTCCTCTATTCTCAAACAACCTGTAGCAGTTGCCTAAGCTCCATGGCTTTGATTCAATTGAGCTATTGTTGTTTACTGGAGCCCGCATACTAATGTGCTATTCAATTGGCGTCTTTTTGTAAGCTGCAAACGATCTACGGGTTACAGGCTGAAAATCCCTGCGGTTGTTACAACCGTAACTTACACCGTATCTAAGCCTTTGATCTTTCAAGCCCTCAAGAGTTACAATTGCAAATCGTTATTCAACTGTTACAAATCCTCAGGCGCACAAGTATTTTCACACCCGTAAATGTCAAATGTAGAAAAAAATTCTACAGGTACCAGATAGGACTCGCAAGGGGGTTTAACCCCTGATCGTAGCACTGTAAATGCTAATAAAAAAAAAAATCAATACTGCACTTTAAAATACAGGGAAAGCGATATATATTTTTTATGTGTCATTTTCGGGCATATAAATCTCAGGAATGAATGAGTTAATACATATCAGGCCACCAACATGGGCTAAAACATTTTCTTCATTCATTTTTATTATTTTGTACATTGCAGGATTGCGAGTCTGATGGCATATCGGATCCCTAAATGCCAATTGATTGACATGTAACTTCTATGTTTTACTGACATAATGACGGTCTCATTTTCAATTGGCTGTTTCCAAATCGGGAGATATGGCCTTCCTTAATTGATCTGGATCACGTTCTGAAATGCTACATACGACTGCATGGCTTACGGTTTCGTCTTTAGGCCCGTAAGTTGCGGCCTTGTTTGATTGAATTGCTCTATAATTGTAGCAAATCTCAGACCCACAGATTGCGTCCTACAGGCCCATATGTCTGCGGGCTTGAGATTTGCTACAAATACAGAGCGATTAAATGAGGCTCCATGTCAGTGCAGCCTATTTGTGACTGCCCAGGGAAAATAAGCCATGCTCTACTGAAATCGAGAAAGAGCTGTTACTGGTCTATAACCTAGGTAATGTCATTATTATTGAAGTTACAAGAAGTATACTTCTAAACAGAGGCGTAGGAAGGGTGGGGCGCAAGGGGTGGAGCCCAGGGCAGCAAATATTTGCCCATCTGATGCCCAGGGCAGGTGCACCCCTGTGCCTTCCTCCCAGGCTCTCTCCTCTGACCCTGGGGAGGATTCTCTCCTCTGACCCTGGGGAGGATTCTCTCCTCTGACCCTGGGGAGGAGGAGCCATCAGGGGGAGCAGCCTGCAGAGGAAGAGCCGGCACTGGAAGAGCTAGCAGACCCCACAGGAAGACTGAGGTAAGATGGTGGGAGAGGATAGGAGAGACAGAGGGCGGAGAGAGACATGGGAGAGAAAGAGGAGGGAGAGAGACATGGGAGAGAAAGAGGAGGTAAGAGAGACATGGGAGAGACGGAGGAGGGGAGAGAGACATGGGAGAGACAGAGGAGGGGAGAGAGACATGGGAGAGACAGAGGAGGGGAGAGAGACATGGGAGAGACAGAGGAGGGGAGAGAGACAGAGGAGGGGAGAGAGACATGGAAGAGACAGAGGAGGGGAGAGAGACATGGGAGAGACAGAGGAGGGGAGAAAGACATGGGAGAGACAGAGGAGGGGAGAAAGACATGGGAGAGACAGAGGAGGGGAGAGAGACATGGGAGAGACAGAGGAGGGGAGAGAGACACGGGAGAGACAGAGGAGGGGAGAGAGACACGGGAGAGACAGAGGAGGGGAGAGAGACACGGGAGAGACAGAGGAGGGGAGAGAGACACGGGAGAGACAGAGGAGGGGAGAGAGACACGGGAGAGACAGAGGAGGGGAGAGAGACACGGGAGAGACAGAGGAGGGGAGAGAGACACGGGAGAGACAGAGGAGGGGAGAGAGACACGGGAGAGACAGAGGAGGGGAGAGAGACACGGGAGAGACAGAGGAGGGGAGAGAGACACGGGAGAGACAGAGGAGGGGAGAGAGACACGGGAGAGACAGAGGAGGGGAGAGAGACACGGGAGAGGCAGAGGAGGGGAGAGAGACACGGGAGAGGCAGAGGAGGGGAGAGAGACACGGGAGAGGCAGAGGAGGGGAGAGTGACACGGGAGAGACAGAGGAGGGGAGAGAGACACGGGAGAGACAGAGGAGTGGAGAGAGACACGGGAGAGACAGAGGGGGGAAGAGACATGGGAGAGACAGAGGGGGAAAAGAGACATGGGAGGGTCAGAGGGGAGGGACAGAGGGGGAGAGAGAAATGGGAGAGACAGAGGGATGACAGGGACAGAGGGGGGAGAGAGACATGGGAGAGACAGAGGGGGGAGAGAGACATGGGAGAGACAGAGGGGGGAAAGAGACATGGGAGAGACAGAGGGGGGAAAGAGACATGGGAGGGTCAGAGGGGAGGGACAGAGGGGGAGAGAGAAATGGGAGAGATGACAGGGACAGAGGGGGGAGAGGATGAGAAACAGTGGGTGGGAGAGACCGGGAGAGAGGATGCAAGAGGCAGAGGGAGGAGAGGATGGGAGAGGCAGAGGGAGGAGAGGATGGGAGAGGCAGAGAGTGGAGAGGATGGGAGAGGCAGAGAGGGTAGTGGATGGAAGAGGCAGAGAGGCGGGAGGATGGAAGAGGCAGAGAGGCGGGAGGATGGAAGAGAGCAGGGGAGAGGATGGGAGAGGCAGAGAGGGGAGAGGATGGGAGAGGGAGGGGCGGATGAAAGAGACAGAGAGGGAAGGGACAGAGGGGGGAGAGGAAGGGAGATACATGGGGGGAGACAGAGGAGGGAGAGGATGGGAGAGACAGAGGAGGGAGAGGATGGGAGAGACAGAGGAGGGAGAGGATGGGAGAGACAGAGGATGGGAGAGGATGGGAGAGGCAGAGAGGGGAGAGGATGGGAGAGGCAGAGAGGGGGGAGGATGGAAGAGGCAGAGAGGCGGGAGGATGGAAGAGGCAGAGAGGGGAGATGATGGAAGAGAGCAGGGGAGAGGATGGGAGAGGGAGGGGGCGGATGAAAGAGACAGAGAGGGAAGGGACAGAGGGGGGAGAGGAAGGGAGATACATGGGGGGAGAGGAAGGGAAATACAGGGGGGGAGACAGAGGAGGGAGAGGATGGGAGAGACAGAGGAGGGAGAGGATGGGAGAGACAGAGGAGGGAGAGGATGGGAGAGACAGAGGAGGGAGAGGATGGGAGAGACAGAGGAGGGAGAGACAGAGGAGGGAGAGGATGGGAGAGACAGAGGAGGGAGAGACAGAGGAGGGAGAGGATGGGAGAGACAGAGGAGGGAGAGGATGGGAGAGACAGAGGAGGGAGAGGATGGGAGAGGCAGAGATGGGAGAGGCAGAGAGGGGAGAGGATGGAAGAGGCAGAGAGGGGAGAGGATGGAAGAGGCAGAGAGGGTAGTGGATGGAAGAGGCAGAGAGGCGGGAGGATGGAAGAGGCAGGGAGGCGGGAGGATGGAAGAGGCAGAGAGGGGAGATGATGGACGAGAGCAGGGGAGAGGATGAGAGAGGGGAGAGGATGGGAGTGGGAGGGGATGAAAGAGACAGAGAGGGAAGGGACAGAGGGTGGAGCGGAAGGTAGATACATGGGGGAGAGGAAGGGAGATACAGGGGGGAGACAGAGGAGGGAGAGGATGGGAGAGACAGAGGAGGGAGAGGATGGGAGAGACAGAGGAGGGAGAGGAAGGGAGAGACAGAGGGGGGAGAGGATGGGAGAGACAGAGGGGGGTGAGAATGGGAGAGACAGAGAGAGAGAGGATGGGAGACACAGAGAGGGAAGGGACAGAGGGGGAGAGGAAGGGAGATACAGGGGGGAGACAAAGAGGGAACGGATGGGGAGACAAAGAGGGAGTGGATGGGGAGACAAAGAGGTAGAGGATGGGGAGACAAAGAGGTAGAGGATGGGAGAGACAGACAGGGGAGAGGATGGGAGAGACAGACAGGGGAGAGGATGGGAGAGACAGACAGGGGAGAGGATGGGAGAGGATGGGAGTGACAGAGAGGGGAGAGGATGGGAGAGGATGGGAGAGAGGGAGATGATGGGAGAGACAGAGAGGGGAGAGGATGAAAGGGGCAGAGGGTGGGAGAGATAGAGGGGAGAGGATGAAAAAGGGGAGGAAGGAGAAGATGGAAGAGACGATGGGAGAGATAGAGGGGGAGAGGATGAAAAAGAGGAAGAAGGGAGAAGATGAAAGAAACAGAGGAAGGAGAGGATGGGAGAGAGAGAGGGAACAGAGGATGGGAGAGACAGAGGGGGAGAGGATGGGTGAGACTGGGTAGGATGGGAAAGACAGAGGGGGGTCAGATGGTAGAGACAGAGGGGGGAGAGGAATAAAGAAGTTAGGGATAGAGGATAAAAGAGACAGAGAGGGGAGCGGACGGGAGAGACGGAGAGGGGAGCGGACGGGAGAGACGGAGAGGGGAGCGGACGGGAGAGACGGAGAGGGGAGCGGACGGGAGAGACGGAGAGGGGAGCGGACGGGAGAGGCAGAAGGGGGAGCGGATGGTAGAGACATAGGACAAAGGGATAGGGGGAAGAGAAGGGAGAGAGCGAAAGAAGGATAGAACGAGAAAAGGAGAGTGTGTGTATATATATATATATATATATATATATATATATATATATAAAAATTGAGACTCCTCACACACGTGTATATATATATATATATATATATATATATTTATATTTATATTTATATATACATACACAGTATCCTACAAAAGTGAGTACACCCCTAACATTTTTGTTACCGGCAATGGGAAGCTACAGTTCATTGAGGGAACCATAAATGCCAACATGTACTGTGACATAATGAAGCAGAGTATGACCCCCTCCCTTCAGAGACTGGGCTGCAGGGCAGTATTCCAACATGATAACGACCCCAAACACACCTCCAAGACGACCACTGCCTTGCTAAAGAAGCTGAATGTAAAGTTGATGGACTGGCCATGCAGGTCACCAGACCTAAACCCTATTGAGCATCTGTGGGGCATCCTCAAAGGGAAGGTGGAATACGAGGTCTCTAACATCCACCAGCTCCATGATGTCATTATGGAGGAGTGGAAGAGGACTCAAGTGTCAACCTGTGAAGCTCTGGTGATCTGGCCACACATAATATTGACACTTTGGGCCCAATTAGGACATTTCCCCTTAGGGGTGTACTCACTTTTGTTGCCAACGCTTTAGACATTAATGGCTGTGTGTTGAGATATTTTGAGGGGACAGCAAATTTACACTGATATACAGGCTGTACACTTACTACTTTACATTGTAGCAGAGGGGCATGTCTTCAGTGTTGTCACATGAAAAGATATAATAACATATTTACAAAACTGTGAGGGGTGTACTCACTTTTGTGAGATACTGTGTACTCACTTTTGTTTGATACTGTGTATGTATGTATATATATATATATATATATATATATATATATATATATATATATATAGTGCCTTGCAAAAGTATTCACCCCTTGGCATTTTTCATGTTTTGTTGCCTCACAACCTGGAATGGATTGTTTGAGATTTGCATCATTTAATTTACAGAACATGCACAGATTTTTTTTATGTATTGTGAAGTAAACAACAAATAGGACAACATAACAGAAAAAGTCAGTGTTCATAACTATTCACCCACCTAAAGTCAATACTTTGTAGAGCCACCTTTTGCGGCAATCACAGCTCCAAGTCGCTTTGGATAAGTCTCTATGAGCTTGCCACATCTTGCCACTGGGATTTTTGCCCATTCCTCCTTTAAGTTGGATGGTTTGCGATTGTGAACAGCAATCTTTAAGTCTGACCACAGATTTTCTATTGGATTGAGGTCTGGGCTGTGACTCTGCCATTCCAACACATTTACATGTTTTCCCTTAAACCACCCAAGTGTTGCTTTAGCAGTGGGTTTGGGGTCATTGTCCTGCTGGAAGGTGAACCTCTGTTCTAGCCTCAAATCACGCACAGAGTGGTACAGTTTTTGCTCAAGAATACCCCTGTATTTAGCACCATCCATCTTACGCTCAACTCTGACCAGTTTCCCAGTCCCGGCTAATGAAAAACATCCCCACAGCATGATGCTGCCACCACCATGTTTCACTGTGGGGATGGTGTTCTTTGGGTTTGATGTGTTGGGTTTGCGCCAGACATCGCGTTTTCTTTGATGGCCAAAAAGTTAAATTTTAGTCTCATCAGACAAGAGCACCTTCCTCCATACATTTTGGGAGTCCCACATGCCTTTTCACAAACTCAAAATGTGCCATTTTGTTTTTTGCTGAAAGTAATGGCTTTCTTCTGGCCACTCTGCCATAAAGCCCAACTCTATGGAGCGTACGGCTTATTGTATGTACAGATACTCCAGTCTCTGCTGTGGAACTCTGCAGCTCCTCCAACATTACCTTAGGTCTCTGTGCTGCCTCTCTGATTAATGCCCTCCTTGCCCGGTCTGTGAGTTTTGGTGGGCGGCATTCTCTTGGCAGGTTTGCTGATGTGCCATGTTCTTTCCATTTGGTTATGATAGATTCGATGGTGATGTGGATATTTTTTATAAACTAACCCTGACTTGTACGTCTCACCAACATTGTCACTTACTTGTTTGGAGAGTTCCATTGGTCTTCATGGCAGTGTTTGGTTAGTGGTGCCTCTTGCTGTTGCAGCCTCTGGGGCCTTTCAAAAAAGGTGTGTAAATGTAATGAGAGATCATGTGACACTTACAGTGGATATAAAAAGTCTACACACCCTTGTTAAAATGTCAGGTTTCTGTGCTGTAAAAAATGAGACCAAGATAAATCATTTCAGAACTTTTTCCACCTTTAATGTGACCTATAAACTGTACAACTTAATCTTTTAGGTAGATGGAAGAAAAAATATAAAAATAAAATAATATAGTTGCATAAGTATGCACACCCTTAAACTAATACTTTGTTGAAGCACCTATTGATTTTATTACAGCACTTAGTCTTTTTGGGTATGAGTCTATCAGCATGGCACAGTTTGACTTGGCAAGATTTGCCCACTGTTCTTTGCAAAAACACTCCAAATTTGTCAGATTGCGAGGGCATCTCCTGTGCACAGCTCTCTTCAGATCACTCCACAGATTGGGCTCTGGCTGGGCCATTCCAAAACTTCAATCTTCTTCTAGTGAAGCCATTCCTTTGTTGATTTGGATGTATGCTTTGGGTCGTTGTCATGCTGAAAGATGAAGTTCCTCTTCATGTTCGGCTTTCTAGCAGAAGCCTGAAGGTTTTGTGCCAATATTGACTGGTATTTGGAACTGTTCATAATTCCCTCTATCTTAACCAAGGCCCCCGTTCTAGCTGAAGAAAAACAGCCCCAATGCTTCACTGTGGGTATGGTGTTCTTTTGGTGATGTGCAGTGTTGTTTTTGCGCCAAACATATCTTTTGGAATTATGGCCAAAAAGTTCAACCTTGGTTTCATCAGTCCATAACACCTTTTCCCACATGCTTTTGGGAGACTTCAGATGTGTTTTTGCAAAATGTAGCCTGGCTTGGATGTTTTTCTTCGTAAGAAATTGCTTTCTTTTTGTCCACTCTACCCCATAGCCCAGACATATGAAGAATACGGGAGATTTTTGTCACATGTACCACACAGCCAGTACTTGCCAGATATTCCTGCAGCTCCTTTAATGTTGTTGTTGGCCTCTTGGTAGCCTCTTAGACCAGTTTTCTTCTTGTCTTTTCATCAATTTTGGAGGGAGCTCCAGTTCTTAGTAATGTCATTGTTGTGCCATATTTTCTCCACTTAATGATGACTGTCTTCACTGTGTTCCATGGTATATCTAATGCCTTGGAAATTCTTTTGTACCCTTCTCCTGACAGATACCTTTTAACAATGAGATCACTCTGATGCTTTGGAAGCTCTCTGTGGACCATGGCTTTTGCTGTGGGATGCGACTAAGAACATTTCAGGAAAGACCAACTAGAGCAGCTGAACTTTATTTGGGGTTAATCAGAGGCACTTTAAATGATGGCAGGTGTATGCTGACTCCTATTTAACATGATATGGAATGTGATTGCTTAACTCTGAGCACAGCTACATCCCCAGTTATAAGAGGGTGTGCAGACTTATGCAACCACATTATATTTCTTTTTTATTTTTCTTCCCTCCACCTAAAAGATTTCAGTTTGTTTTTCAATTGAGTTGTACAGTTTATAGGTCACATTAAAGGTGTAAAAAGTTCTGAAATGATTTATCTTTGTCATTTTTTTACAGTACAGAAACCTGACATTTTAACAGGGGTGAGTAGACTTTTTATATCCACTGTAGATTGCACACAGGTGGACATCATTTCACTAATTATGTGACTTCTGAAGGTAATTGGTTGCACCAGCGCTGTTGAAAAATACATTGTGTAACAGAAACCCATCACTGTTATTATACCAAGGACATTGCATCCTTGCCCAGGGACATTATACCATGTCAGGGAAGGGTTAACTGGACTATACGAGGCCCAAGGGTTAATCTTGGCTTTCCATCATCTTTGTTTAGAAATGGAAGTCTGCAAGGGACAGGAAGAGCTAACCCAATTATCAATCTGCTTTGTTTGTAAAAGCTCTATTGTGTAGGGAACCAGTCGGCTCCAGTGATGATGTGTTAAGATTATAATCCAGTTGCTAATTAAGTTTTTTTATTTGCCAAAGGTGGGAGTATTCCATTGTCCTTGTGGAGACTCTCACCCCCCGTTCTGACTGTATATATATATATATATGTGTGTAAAAGAATAAAAAATTATGCCTGTTCTAAAAATCCACGGTGTGTATCGTCCATTGTGGAAAGAGGGACTTCTGGGACCAGGCTGCGATATACTTGGCTATCTTTGTTTTTTATTAGCGGAGATATTGACCTCTGATGTCACAGCTCCGTTACACATTGTTTTAATTTAGTGGAACTAGATATACATATTATGCCTTATGCCTTTACTATTTTTTCCCTACTACTTAAGTTAAGAAGCTGTTCCATTTATCTATTATCTATTATCTTTTATCAAAAATAAAATACTTTTGCACATTATTCTGACTCTATAACCCACCAACATCAAATAATAACCCGCTTCTTATTCTTGATTGTCTCTGTTTCTGAAAAGATAATCTTCTCCCCTTTCAAGTCATATATATTGTAGGTTACCCTACACTGTGGGGTGATTATTTAATTTACCAATTATCTCAACTCCTATGCCCTTGACCATTAACTTTCTATTTACTACAAGAGATTGTAGATTCCAACTAATTCTGTTTCTCTGGGTTGTAAGCATTATTGTCTCTCTAAGGGTTAATGCAGAAGGCATTTGTGGATGTTGACATGAAGGAAGTTTCTGATTGGGACATGTTGAAGGTCACTGTTCAATACTATTTGATAAAGTAACTGGGACATTTTTGCTTTCTTTTAACCTATTTAGCTAGTGTGATGCAGGGGCAGATATACCAGTGGTACAGGGCACCAGGGCCCTCCTCTGGGGGAGCCCAGTGCTGTGCATTTTTTTTCCCTGGAATGTGGGGCCTCCCACACTGGCCCAACATACCAAGGCCCCACTCAGACCCCCCATACTGAAATTTGTGTGCCTGTTGAAAAATAGCATTTCTACTGAAGTTCCAACAAGTGACAGTATGGGGTTGTGTATCAGGGAAGAAGCTAAGAGAGCAAGGACTGCAAAGTGTCAGCAAAGTAGAGGGGAATGGCTTTTGTGAGGGAGGAACAAAGGAGCTGCAAGTAGAGGAGCTTCGCACAGGCAGGAGCAATGAGTGATTTGGTCCTGGTGTAACCTAGCGCAAAACATTTTTTTCATCCCCCAAGGGGGCCCAACATTTTTTTTGCACCATGGCCCTCCATTCTCTAGCTCCACCACTGGTGTGATTTAATGTATTATATTTCTAGATATCATATTAACCCCTGTAGTTTGTTTATAGTTAGGAAGAGAGATCCCATTATCAGTTGATATTCTCTCTGTTATTCTTTGTTGTACCCTAAACGCATAGAGATTTTCTCTTCCACACAATATTCTTAATTTCCATGTATATATTCTATGGATGAAGTCCTTCTTTCTTTGTCACAAACATATAATAGAAACTAGACAATATAAACTGTTGGATAGTGCCCTTTAATTTCATTTTTGCACCTATTTCAATACACAAGCTGAACGAACCTGTAATAAATATGTTAGGGCCAGGAGTTGGTTAGCATCATATTCTTGAATACAAAACAATAATTGTAGATGTGTGTTTGTGACGACTGTACTCAAAGCATGCTCGTATTTTAAACCACAATACAGGAGGTGAGCGAGGTGAGCATGGTTAGGCCAGGTGAGGATTTTGAACAAAAGCGTCTATGTAGGAAGCATCATAGATACTTTGTTCATTGTTCACAAGATGCTTTGTTCATTGTTCAACCTTTTAGTCCCAAACTCTTAACATTTGAATAAATGGTTATGAAGAAAACAATTTAAATAATGGTCTAAAATGAGTGAACTGATTTCTTAATTTTTTTTTTGCTCGCTGTTTATTGCTATTATTCTTACAATATGGCTGTGTGTGTGTGTTTGCGTCATTCAGTCATGTCCGACTCTCCATGACCTCATGGACAGCAACACCATACTGATTCACTTGGTATTCATGGAGTGGGTTGCCAGTTCCTTCTCCGGTGGGCCAAAGCATACAGCTCCTAGTATTCCTAGGTAATCTCCCATCCAAGTACTGGCCAGGCCTAATCCTGCGTGGCTTGGTTACCTGATTGTAATCGAACTCAGGTCGCAGTGGTGAAAGCACCAAATCCTAACCGCTCTACCATCAGGGACAGTGTGGCTAGTCCCTTAAAAACGAGCCCTTAGGCTTCTTAAAGGACCATTGTAGATTGGAAAAAACTTCAAATATTTGTAACATGTTAACAGGCATAATATTACTAGACATCTCTTGTGCCTGCAAGGTGCTATGTTTGTAGCTTCCATAATTCCTGCTGGCTTGAACTGAGTGAGTCTGCCCTTCTAATTTTTGTTATATGTTTGATTGGAAGATGGGAGGAGTGAGGGGGACTTGTTTACTGATTGGTAGATTCAGAATAGATTTCAGGCCTTTCTTACCATGCACTGGAAAAACTAATTATGTTGTTGTAAGATATAAAACAATAAATGTTGTTGCCACTGTTGGATCCTGGAGGCATCCATAACACATTGGTGTAAGTTAGGTGTGTAAGTGGGGTAATTACATTTCTGCAGACCAATGCTTACATCTATTGGTGCAACCTCCAGCCTTCTACTGAGCCACTGAGAAGTAAGGGGTGTGGTGCAAATTTCTCATACCCCATCTCCCAGGAAGTGATGTAACACAAAATATATTCTTTTATTCATAAACCGTGTCTTCAAAAATTCTGATTTTCAAAAATATTTATTCTTGAACTACATTGGTCCTTCAAATGGCCACTGTAGTGCTCAGTACCCAAAACAGGGGTCTGCAACAGTTGGCTGTAGAGCAAACACAAATTTGTCAGCATGAATTCAAATCATTTTAGACAGGAAATCAAATGAGTTTTAGCTTGTTGTATTGAAAAATAAAAAGCACATCTATCTATCTATCTTAGATGGAACTAGGTAGGAAGTAGAAAAGTATGGAGACTAAGGGCCTCATTCTATTATCGGCCGTAAATCGGCCGTAAGGCTGCGATTCCTTGCGGGGGTTCAGTTAACTCGCGATTCTATTATACGGCCCCGCAAGGATCTCCTCTTACGGCCGGCCGCATATCTTGGAACCGGCCGTAATCTGTGAAATATAAAAACTCAAAAATAAATTCAAGCCTGCACTGTACAGCTCTGTAAATGCTAGGGATCATATTGGGGGACATGAGGATTAAAAGGAACCCACTCTCAAGCTTGCACATCTGCCCAAACCCGAGTTCAAATTAACTGTTTATTTTCCGGCTGCGGCGTGGGTGTGTCTGAGGTGCTCCAAGCACTCTGGACTTTTTACATGGATATTTTACGGATATTAAAAATTAAATATTTTACGGATTTAAGTACAGGATAATTATGTGCTATTTTTTCTAACACCTAAAATCCCTTTATAGTCTTCTCAAAGTGCAGGATGGCTTTATTTGAGCTATTTTATGTGCTTAATTGGTGCTAGCGAGACCTCTTTCCTGCAAGTAAGCTGCGGCTCGTTTTTAGCCTTGCAGAGAGGTTTCCCGGAGGAATTGAATTGCAAAACTCTTGCGGCCGTTTTAGATCAAAGGCTTTCCTCTGGCGCGAGCGGCCGCAAGAGATAGCAAGGCACCGGCCGCAAGCCTGCCGGAGCCTCCGGCCGTAAGGGAATAGAATAGCAGAATAGCTTGCGGCCGGTCCTTGCGGCCCCGCAACGGCTGCGGCCGCTAATAGAATGAGGCCCACAGAGCATAACTAGACATAGCAATATCAAAAAGCTATGTTTTGTCTATGGATGCATCAATGATACTAAGATGAAGGTTGCATGTATGAGAGGGTTGTGTATATTTCTGCAGGCACAACAACTAAATTAGAGGTGCTTAATCTGAGAATGGACAATGCATCAAGTAGGTTTGTCCTATAGGTCTGGTTACCTACTCAGAGAGCAACCTCTTTTAGCTCCCTTGTGCCCTTCACAGGGGGAGGAACTATTTTATAACATATCAGTTTGGTGTCAGAAGAGTGACTCAGCCCCGAAATACCAGGTAATTCTACCATGAACAGGAGAAACAGCAAACCCAGACGCGTTTCAGCCTCTCTGGGCCTTGTCAGTGAGGTGCAGCTTTACTCCCTAAAGGCACAGTGAGCGAGGGGTCCACGTATGGTTTCTCCCTATCACCCTTAGGGTGAGAAAAAACCCTAAGGGTCATTTGCATACACAACAACAAAATTAGAGGTGATCAATCTGAGAACGTACAATACCTGAAGTAGGTTTGTCCTATAGGTCGGTTACCTACTCAGAAAGCAACCTCTTTTAGCTCACGTATGCCCTTCACAGGGAGAAATATCCTGTAGTATATCAGTCTGGCCTCACTCAAGAGGGAGTGAGCCTTGATATACCAGGCAATTCTACCCTGAACAGGAGAAACGGCAAGCCCCAGACGCGTTTTGGCCTCTGTGGGCCTCGTCAGTGAGGTGCAGCTGTACTCACTAAAGAGTTGTTTTGTATACAAATGACCCTTAGGGTTTTTTCTTACCCTAAAGGTGATAGGGGGAACCAGATGTGGACTCCTTGCTCACTGTTACATAGTTACATTGTTACATGTTAAATTGAGGTTGAAAAAAATACTTTTAGTCCGTCAAGTTCAAAAAGGAAGGCAAACAAGAAAAAACCCAAGTGAAATTTTGCAAACTGTCTCAAAAGGGGATCCTTCCTGGCCCCAGATACTGGCGATTGGATTCCTCCATGGATCAATACTCCCTCTCTAATTATGCAGGATGATCCTGAATACCCTTTTTTATTTAAAATATATCCAATCCCTTTTTAAAGTAATCTACCGAATCCGTTGTCACCACCTCCGTTGGTAGAGAATTCCACAAATTAACCACCCTTACTGTGAAGAATCCTTTTCTTTCTTTAAGGTGAAATCTTTTTACTTCTAATCTCAAAGGATGTCCTCTTGTCAGTTGAAAACCTCTTGGCACAAAAAGTTCACTTGACAAATCCTTGTATTGACCCTGGATGTATTTATATAAGTTAATCATATCCCCTCTTAGGGGGCTTTTTTCTAGAGAAAATATGTTTAATTAGTCTTACTTCATAACTTAGTCCCTCCCTTCCCCTTATTAGTTTTGTTGCCCTTCTCTGTACTTTTTCCAGCTCTAAAATTTTATTTATGTAGTGGTGCCCAGACCTTGTACTGCCTTAGGGAGTAAAGCTGCACCTCACTGACGAGGCCCACAGGGTCACGCGTCTGGGGTTTGCTGCTTCTTCTGTTCAGGGTAGAATTGCCTGGTATTTTGGGGCTGGATTACTCTTTTGAGTGAGACCAGACTGATATACTACAGGATATTTCTCCCTGTGAAGGGCACAAGTGAGCTAAAAGAGGTTGCTTTCTGAGAAGGTAACCGACCTATAGGACAAACCTACTTCAGGTATTGTCCGTTCTCAGATTGAGCACCTCATTTTGTTGTTGTATATTTCTGCAGGACCAGGGCCCTCATTCAATTGAGGTTTCAGGAGAATCCCGTAGCCCGTAAGTGAGGTTGCAAGCTAATTTGCTATTCAATTGGCATCTTTTCGCGGGCTCCGGGTTACAGCCTTGAGAAAATGGTGATCTTTAAACTCGTAACAGACAGCCTCCAGAAGCCTTTGATCTTTCACTTTCGCAAGGCTAAAATCGCAAATTGCTATTCAATTGCCCAATTTCCCCAAGCCTGCAAATATTTTCACACCCGCAAGGGGGTTAAACACCTATTTGCAGCACTGTAAATGCAAATAAAAAATCACTACTGCACTAAATAACGGGGAAAGTGATTACAGACATTAGAATTAATTGCACAATAGTCTAAAGTCCGCAATTCGGCAAGATCTTAGATTTTTTTTATGTTTATGTTTCGTCGTGTTTACGTTTTTTTGGCAGACATTTTTTTTCTCGCTTCTGTGATTTTTGCTTGTGAAAATAGGCAAAATATGTCTCAAATTAATCAACCTCACTCACAGGCTCCGTGGCTCTCCCCCTGTGCTGTGTGTGAACGTGTAAGTCAATTTGAGGCATATTTGTGTGTTTTTGCAGGCTTTTCCAGTTTGGTGGTTTGGCCGTTAAGGTCGTATTTTTGCAATCCCCGCAGTCCATCTACGTGCTTCGGGTCCTAAGCCGTAATTTTGCGTCCGTTGCAAAGTCCAGAGACTTCGTGATGAGGCCTCATTGCGGTCCCGCGTGTCTTGGGATGAGCGCCAGCTAAGTCCTGCGTGTCCGCCCCTGCAATGAGCACCTTTGGCGCTCATTGCAGCCTATATCCCGCGTGCCTCAGCTGCTCGCATCCCTTTGCAAGGCTTGAGGTTGACGTCTTGCCTCGCTTCGCGAGGCTCGAAAAGCGTGACGACAACTCGCAGTACGACAACTATATAGGTGATATATTACATAGCTACATAGTTACTTAGGCCCTCATTCAATTGCAATTTGGCCAATTGAATAGGGCTCTAAATAAGCACATAACATATATTTTTTAAAGAAGTTTTTAGTTAGTGAAAACCTTGCTTTTGGATAGATGCTTACTAACTAAAAACTTCTTTAAAAACAATATGTTATGTGCTTATTTAGACCCCTATTCAATTGGCCAAATTGCAATTGAATGAGGGCTAGTATTTAAGGTTTAAAAAAGACTTTCAGTCCATCAAGTTCAACCTTTTAAGATCTCCTCTGATCTGCAATATGCGGATTAACTATTAATTAACTAGTTGTATAAAAATAATTCCCTCCTGATCCCAGACACCGGCGACCGGACTTCTCCCTGGATCAATACAGCCTCTCTAATTATCCATGATAACCCTGAATTCCCTTTTTAAATAGAAATAAATCCAGTCCCCTTTTAAAGTTATCTATCGAATCCCCTGTCACCACCTCCTCTGGTAGAGAATTCCACAGATTAACCACCCTTACTGTGAAGAACCCTTTTCTTTCTTTAAGGTGGAATCTTTTTACTTCTAACCTCAAGGGATGTCCTCTTGTCAGTTTAAAACCTCTTGGCACAAAAAGCTCCCTTGACAAATCTTTATACTAACCCTGGATGTATTTATGTAAGGTAATTATATCTCCTCTTAGACGCCTTTTTTCTAGAGAAAATAATTAGTAATTTGGTTAGTCTTTCTTCATAACTTAGCCCCTCCATTCCCCTTATTAGTTTTGTTGCCCTCCTCTGTACCTTTTCCAGCTCTAAAATGTCCTTTTAAGAAGTGGTGCCCAAAATTGTACTCCATATTCCAAATGAGGGCGTACTAGGGATTTGTATAGTGGCAGAATTATATTTGCTTCCCTGGCTTCTATAACCTTCTTAATACATGCTAATGTTGTATTTGCTTTTGCAGCTGCTGCTTGGCTTCGAGCACTGTTACCTAGGTGGTTGTCCACAAGCACTCGCAAATCCCAAATCCCTTTCAATAACTGATACACCTAGATTTGCGCCATTAAGATTATAAATTGCATGGTTATTTTTCCTTCCCTGATGCATAACTTTACATTTATTTGTATTAAATCTCATCTGCCATTTAGATGCCCATTCCTCAATTTTATGTAAATCCCTTTGGAGGGAAAGCACATCACTATCTGATTTAATTACCTTGCACAACTTTGTGTCATCAGCGGAAATGGAGACACCACACTCCAATCCTACCTCTAAGTCATTAATAAATATGTTAAAAAGCAGAGGACCTAATACTGAACCCTGAGGAACCCCACTTACCACATTAGTCCAATCGGAGTATGTTCCATTTACAACAACCCTTCCTGTCTTTTAGCCAGCTCTCAATCCATGAGCAGATATTTACTGCAACTCCTCTATCTCTTAGTTTGCACAATAGTCTCCCATGTGGCACTGTATCAAAAGCCTTTGCAAAATCCAAAAAGACTACATCCACTGAGTTGCCTTCATCCAGGTTCCTACTAACCTCCTCATAGAAACTAATTAGATTTGTTTGACATGAACTACCCCTCATAAATCCATGTTGACTCCTACTTATAATCCTGTTCAAATTGACATATTCTTGTATATTATCCCTTATTAACCCTTCTAAAAGCTGCCCCACTACAGAAGTGAGGCTCACTGGTCTATAATTCCCTGGATTTGCTCTTGCTCCCTTTTTAAATATAGGTATCACATCAGCTTTTCTCCAGTCATCTGGTAGAGACCCTGTGTTTAGTGAATCTTGAAAAATTAATAGAATGGTTTGGCTATTACAGAACCCAGTTGCCTTAGTAACCTTGGATGTATTCCATCAGGACCCCGGGTTTTATTAATATTTATTTTTTCAAACCTCTTTTGGATTACTTCCTGTGTTAACCAATTATTTGGCAAAGGTAGTGTAGCCCCATTATGTTGCCGTGTCCCAACCACTGGTACCTCCCTTGTGTATACCGAAGAAAATAACCTATTTAGCTCATCTGCCTTTTCCTGGTAACTACTTATCAGACAGCCTGTCTCACATTGTAATGTTCCTATAGCTTCCTTCCTCGCCTTCTTCTCATTAATATACTTAAAAAATGTAAGGGTTAGTCTTACTCTTGTTTGCAATACATTTTTAGTTTTCTATTTTAGCCAGTTTAATCCCGCTTTTGCAAGCCTTGTTGATTTCCTTGTATTCCTGTAAAGCAGTCTCTGTCCCCTCTTGTTTGTATAATTTAAATGCCTGTTTTTTACTCCGTATCTTGATCTTTAAATCTTTGTTAAGCCACATTGGATGGCATTTACTCCTTTTAATTTTATTCCCACACGGTATATGCCGATGTGTATGTATATTTAGTAAGGATTTAAATGTTGTCCATTTATGTTCAGTATTTTTACCTGCCAGTTCTCTGTCCCAGTCTATACTTTGTATTGCTGCCCTATAGACCGTTAAAATCTGCCCTTTTAAAATTAAGAGTTTTCGTTGGCCCCTTAAAATTTTGTTTTTTTAATTCAATCTCAAATGAGACTGTGTTGTGATCAATGTTTCCCAAAGGTTGCCCTATTTAAACATTTGATACTATATCAATATTATTTGTGAGGACTAAATCTAAGATAGCTTCATTTCTAGTAGGCTTTTGTACAACCTGGGCCAGATAATGATCCCTGAGTGTACTCAAGAACCTGCTACCCTTAGATGAACTGCTGGTCTCATTTATCCATTTTATTTCAGGGTAATTAAAATCTCCCATTATTAGAACTTGCCCATGCTTAGCTGCATTTTCAATCTGTAACAATAATTGTATTTCCTCACTTTCAGCTATATTTGGGGTTTTATAGCATTCTCCTACTAATATTCTCTTGGAATTTGCTGCTCCGCTATTTAACTCTACCCACAAACATTCATCTTTATCACTAGGTCCACCATAAATATCTTCTCTGACTATAGGCTTAAATTCAGGCTTAACATACAGACAAATCCCTCCTCCTCGTTTACCATTGCCTCTATCTTTCCTAAATAGGTTATAACCATCCAGATTAACAGTCCAGTCATGAGATTCATCCCACCATGTTTCGGTAATGCCTAGTAAATCCCATTTTTCATTAATTGCTAATAATTCTAACTCTCCCATTTTTCCTTGCAAGCTTCTGGCATTAGCAGGCATACACCTTATGTTATGAGTCTGTAGTTCTGAAGTGCCTGTCACTGTACTTGATTTACTTAGTACTACCACCCTATTGACTATACTACCCCTCCCCCCATCTCCTCCCCTATGTGTTGTTAATTCATCCCTTTTACCCTCTACACTTTCTACCCCATTACTTATATCTAGTCCCTCCCCCCACCTACTAGTTTAATAACTCCTCCAGCCTTTCTACCATCCAATCCCCTGGTACAAAAGCTCCCTGATCATTAAGGTGCAATCCATCCCTACTGTAGAGATTGCACCGAAGTGAGAAGTCAGCCCACTGCTCTAAAAACCCAAACCCCTCCTTAGTGCACCACAACTTTAGCCACATGCTCACACCTCACACAGAGGTATGGACCCTGAATCATCTGTTCCAGTATTGCATACATATGACAGGATGTACACTGAGTGAGGTTGCCACTGGACTGACTCATAATTATTATTATTATTGTCTCCAAAATTTCAGTGGGAAAAATAAAGAATATAAAATAATATATTTGTATAAAGTTTTCCTCCTTTGCACTATAAATCTGCCCTCCCTTTTCTTTAAAGTCCCTCCTTTTTTTAAACTCATACACTTTTACTAGAATTGCACTTGATACTGAAAATGTTCGCAAGCTCACAAGTTCGCCCCTTCTCCTGTTTATATTAACTTCTGCCTTCTCAACTGGACACAATTATTGCACTCTGCAATTTATCAGCCTTTACTTGTAAGGAAAATCCACTTGCGATCAGCCCCAAAACAGCTCACAAACCTTTTATACTAGTTTAGCAGTCAAGCCACACCCCTCTCACCTGGGCACAATTAGTGCACTCTGCAATTTATCAGCCTTTACCTGTAAAGGAAAATCCACTTGTAAACAGTGCCCAAAAAAGCTCACAAACCTTTTATACTAGTTAAACAGTCAAGCCACACCCCTCTCACCTGGGCACAATTAGTGCACTCTGCAATTTATCAGCCTTTACTTGTAAGGTAAATCCACTTGTAGAAATGGACAAGATTGTGGATTCATATCATGGATTTTGTTGTGGAGAAATACAAATATCCATACATTATTTAGTATATATAGCATATATTCCCTTTGTAAGTACCCTTGGTATTTGGCTAGGTGTAAGCTCTGAAACAGTTATATCTGCATTTCCCAGATTTAGCAAGTTTGCTAGGAGCCATAAACAACACTGAAGTCTAAACAAAAATGCCAAAGGATAATTATGAACAACTTGACCAATGCGTAGAGATAACAAAGTAAGAGTTTTGTACGCAGATGGTGTGACGTATCAGGCATGGTTGACACGTGCTAACTGCATGTTTCATCTTTTATTGGATTGCAATATATAAATAATTTGTTACTGGTCTAGAGCTGGGAGGTGGTGGAATTTACCATTTTTTAGAAGGTAATAATGGAATGTACCATTTCCTGTATGTAGGAAATGCTATAAAAGTCTATGTTTTTGTATATATTTGTTGTCAGTAGCAGACATTGTGAATGTTATGCTGTTGCTGATCCACACGTGTCCAAATAAACTGAAAATCAGATGCCTCTGTTTTGGTATCATGACTGGGTTTTAGAGTAGGATGTCGGATTTGTGATATGTTTTTTTTCTGCAGTGTGGTGTGGGAGGATCCCTAGAGAGCAAGAGGCTTGGGGAAAAAGGGGATACCTACAGGGGGTAATGTCATAGTCTAGAATAAGCATGATGCATAGTACCCACCAGGGTCACATGTGGTCACTACACCACTGCAACCAAAATCTGATGGGAAAAAAAAGAATAATCACAAATCACTCCATGTAATTGAAGAAACCATTAATGTGCATAGCACTTACAACTTGTCTAGATCTGCCCAATCTACACAGATGATTCAACCTCTGGACTGTGTAATCCAATTCAGTTTCGCACATACAGTGTGGGGAAAAAAACTAAAATATGAAAAAAAGTGGTCAACTAAAAAAGGCAGAGGAAGATAAAAAATCTAATCAACATACATGTACAGTACAGTGCTAAATACTTTCACAATATACCAACTCACCTGATTCCCATCTGCAAGCGTTACTATCTGTTAGCTAGGTCTCTGAATAATCAGAAATATGGGAAAATACCCATTAATACAGAGAGGACACAAAGGTCAGCAGCCAGATTCAATGTCACTTACATCAGACCCAAGGATCTGTTCTCAGACCGATATTGAGGTCAGGATCACATGCTTCACTAGTGCATATATCAATGCTGGCTGTCATTAACATGTAATTTTGAGAATTTCCATAGCGGTATTAGTCTACATTTAAGCAAACAAAAATCATGTGATAGATATCTAAGAGCTACATATGAAGGGGGGCTGGCATTGAAGGAATGTCTACCTGAGAGGCACTGGGAAAACCTTATACCTGATACATTTCCTCCACAATGCTTGCAGATGCAGAAGATGCCTTCATGGACCTGAATTGTACCTAAAACAAAAAAGAGAAAAACTAAAAACTAAACATACAAACTAAGACCTGAAAAAATATAGGCCATCAATTGGTGGCATGTTCAACAGAATGGACCATGTGATGGGAGGTAGCCATCTGCATACAAAATATCACCATCACATAGGCCAAGATCCAAAACTCTGTAGCAGGCTAGATTGTCACTGGAGTGCTGTTGCGAAGACACAAACATATGCGCAGCCCCTATGCCCTCCTCTGCCTAGCCACAGGGCCCACATCCTCTGTGGCTGGCCGCGGTCTCCCTGCTGGTGGTGGTGGGATTTTCGGGGTGGGAGGCAATACACCTGGAGGCAGCGGCACAACGAGTGGCGGTGGTGGAAGCATGGTGGGAGGAGAGGAGGGCCGGGCTGCAGGTTTCCTGGGGATGCCTCCGGGATAGAGGAGGCGGGCTGGGGACAAGTCCCATCCTGAGCAGCCTGGCCAGATACGACTCTGTTATTAGGTTATGTCTCCTCTCCTCCCTACTGCACCTTGCCAGGCTGCGCATAATTGGCGGAGGTGCTGGCCTGGATCCCCCGAAGTAAGTCCACCTGCTGCTGTATGAGGGCCAGCATCTCCACCTGCCTGGCCTGATGTGGGGGATGGAGGCCTGTGGGGCGTGGCCAGATGAGGAGGTAGTGGTGATGAAGTGGGGAGGGTCTGGAGCCCGGCTGGAGCCTGGGTCAGAACTTGCGGTGGTGTGGGTAGGCCCGGTGGTGGTGGAGGCCAGGCCAGAGCACTGCTGTGAGGGGAAGGTGGTGGTGGCTGGCTGGCTGTGCTTGTCCCCATAAGTCCAGTTGGAGGGCCCTGGTGAGATTTGCAGTCTTTGGAGGAGGGGGGATAGTGGGATTGAATCCCTGCTGGGTTACTGGAGGTCTGGATGGCGACCCCACCACCCATATTACACCGACCTCCTCTGAGCCAATGCCCTCAGATCCTCTTCCTTCCTCCTCCCCCCTGCACCAGTTCCTGCTCCACATCCTCCTCCGATGGAGCCAACACCCCCTCCTCTGGCTCGCCACTGGACCCAGACCTCGTCCTGGATGCTGAAAGATCAAAAAGAAAGGTTATGTCATTAGTATGATGAATAATACATTGTTATGTAATCATTCCTAACTATCTGACATCTAAGCTTGAACATGGAATGATACTCCTAATTGCAATTCAGATTAGCTATCATTTGCTAGATGAGATCTATTCTTTTCTTCCTGGTCTTGATCATTCTTGGCTCCTAACGCTATCTTGATTCCGGCTGCGTTCTGTAACTGTATATGCTGTAGTGGGCACACCAATAAATGGACTCTCTATTGCTTGATTACTGTTGTTGTGGCGAGGAATGACAGTGATTTGTCAGTTTCATGGATTTAATGACGCATCCATTTATCCCTTGTTAATTCTATGGAGTTGACATGTCAATGTCCTTGTTGTTCATCATGTGCATCACACACACTAGACATGTACTTGTGGTGGCATGTTGTTGTATGTGATATTCACCTGACATGGAGGCTGGGTCCTGCTGGGCCACCGGGCCTGAAGCTCCAGCAGTGGGCAACGGCCTCAGAAGGTCCATGGCGACCCTCTCCCACTTATTATACGTCATGCTCTGGTCCTTGTCCTCCTTAGTTATCATCCTTTCACCTGGGCCCTGATGTTGTCAAACCTGTGCTTGACAGACCTAGCATCACTTGTCACTGTGACTACTGCAGTAACTTCAGCCGCTACCTCCTTCCAAGCCTTAGGCCCTGGCTTAACTTCCCTCCTCCCTGCAAGAATGACGGAGCGGCCACGGACAGCACCGAGGAGGACCACATTCTCCTGGTGGTATAATTGTGTGCCCTTTTTTTGCCCTTAGCCTCTTGCCCCCTCGACTGTGGATGCCTCCCTGACCTGTCTCTGGGACCTGTCCCTTCCCCAAAATACACCCCCCCCCCCCCGGATCACACCCCTTCCCCTCTTCTCACTCCTATGTGTGCCTGATGCTCAGGCCTCCATGCTACCACCCACCTCCTCCTCTGCACTTTCAATCTTCTCCTCTCCCTCCTCTCTCACATCCTCCACCTCCTCTCCCTCCTCACCCTCCTCTCTCTCCTCCTCCTCACCTCTCTTCTTCTCCTGCTTCTCCTCCTCTTCTCCTCCTTTTCTCCTCCTCACCACCTCTCCACTCCCCTCCTCTCTTCTCCCTCCATAATATCCCAAAAGTAAAATAAGGATAAATAAAAAGAAGTGTAACTGTATATATCTGATGGAAAAAAAAATATATGTGTGCTATGTGTATAAGTAACTGTATATTAGTAAATTAGTAACGGGGGGGGGGGGGGGTAGGAGTGACCTTAGCCTATATGTCTCCATGTGTGTTCTTTAAATTATGTTTATTGCAAATATATGTAATCTATAAATATGTGTAAGCAAGTATTAAGTGTAAACTCATATGAAATAGAATATATATTAATAAAACCGCAAACTACCTCTCTCCAAACTCGCCTATTCTCTCTCTCTCACTCTTAAAACCCACCAGCCTTGGGACCTGCGTGCTACTTCAAAAGAAACAGTTAGAAACACAGTCAACACATGGGCGGCTCGAATGCAAATTTATAATCTCCCTCTGTCAATAATTTTGGCTAGAACGCATTCCCTGAGAGGCCTGTGTCGCACAACGTTATCGTGCAATTGGTTATTGACAGCCGTTAGCGGCCCGTCCGGCCCCTATTTGGGAGCGGAAAGGATTTACGGGCTTGCGTCTCAGGCACGTAACTCGCGCCATGGCCTGATTTAATTGCTCTGTAAGCAGACGAATTTTAAGGCTGTAAGCTTTGCTGGCTTGCTTATCCTGCTACAGGCTTTGAACTTAATAGGGCTGATAGTCAGCAAATATTATTATTCTCTAAAATCTTTTTATTGCCGTGGCTTACACAGCTGCTAATGTTTTTACTTTGTTACATATATCAACACCATTTTCTAAACTACAGTGCATAGGGGAGGTGCTCAGATTTTGAGTAAGACCAGATTGATATACTACACAATATTTCTCCCCCTGACGGGTACAAATGAGCCCTGAGTAGGTAACCGGGCCTATAGACAAACCTATCTTCATTCTCTGACATTGATAAGAAACTAAACAAAAAGTTGTTAAACATTTTAGTTTTAACAATTCAAATAATTATTGTACTTTGTATATAAATAAACAAAGTCAACTGTTGAAAAGAAAGTTCTTTGTTAAGGTAAACAAAAATATACTTGCAAGTAATTAAACATGTGAATTATTTTTAAGAAATAATGAATCACAGGAAGGTAAGAACAATTAATCTTTTCTTTTATATGTCTACAATGCTATGAAGGGATTTGTAATTTCCATTACAAAATCTGAAGGAGCAGACCCAGTGACATATCCACACAATGAAATTAAAATAAAATGAGTCGTACATAAGTGATGTTGGATTTAAATCTTATGAAAAGGAAGATACTCAAAAAAAAGCACAAAATAAATATCTTTCAATTTGTTGTCATCAAAAATCTCATGTACAAGTGCCAGACAACCAAGCCCGAAAGTTGGGAGTCAAAGTGCAAACCAAATGAAAACGTTCTCCCACTGCACCAGTGCCCCATCTCACATGACCAATCACCTCCTAGTGTGGGAGAACAAACCACAAGAGCATCTACAAAAAAAAAAGACAAATAAGTATTTGGTCTATACCAAAACCCCCACTGTGAGAGTAAAGCAGTCATCTGTTACAACATTACCAGGTGAGTGGGAGACCCCATCCATTCATTCCATGGCAAAATATCCAACTATCAAGATAAACCATTCAACACCTCCGCTCAAAATCTCTTTTTCTCATTATTTCTTTATTTTATCACTTCCAGGCCAATAAAATGCTAGCGTAAAAGGCCTATTTAAAAACCTCAAATTTTTTTTTTTTTATATTTTAATTATATTCTAAAAACAATAAAAACCTCAAATTTTAAACTGACATTTATATAGTTTTGTAAATTACTTAACTCACATTTGCAACAGTTGATTTGATGTTAAAATCGCTATCTTAAATCTTTTTTTATTAGTTAATGGCAAGAATCAGTGAATGTGACAAGAACCTACATCAAGCTGCATCCAGTTGTGAGCTACACCCTACACCTGTCATATAACACCCATTAACTAGTTGCCTGTTGAATTTATTTCAGGGTTGGCTAGCTTGTTTTCAACGTTCTTAACAAAAAGGGCCCCACCTATGTGAAGGAAGTCTTGGTCCCTAACACTCTTCAAACCAAAAGTGTAACCTAATGATATAAAATATATATAAAATATAACCTTGATAGTTACAAAGAGGTCTTTTAGGGAAACATTAAATAAACATAGAACAAATGTAATACAAAATTGCTTAGCATCCTGGGGTGTTAGAGCCTTTAGTCATGAAGTTCCAATGTTAATGGAATTTTCTTTCTATCTCTGAGTCACCATCATTTTATATATATTTTAAAAGAACATACATATGTATTTAATCAAGTCTTTAGATAGGACAATATCGGAGGTAGAAGTGTACAGATCATCATACAGGACACACTTCATTACTGGTACAGGGCATCCATGCTCTTCTCAGGTACCTCCCTTAAATTAAGGGGCATCACACTGCATTCAGCACTGACTTTACTGCTTCTCAAACGGAGACACACATTGAATAACTCTCTCAGCTGTCAGTTACTGGCTACCTCGTAGCATTATAACTACCAGTTAACTTCTTGTCACCTGGACACAACAAAACATGCAACATAACATAGCATAGCATAATATACAGCAATTAACATACATAGGGTAATCAACTTAATAAAACATATTAAATAAATATAAAACACACTGAGCCCAGTCCAACAGCCACATATTCCCAGGTGGCAGTCCTGATAGGAGTCTTTAAGCAGCCAGGGTAATGACCATTCTCAAAATCCTAATCATCCTGGGCGTATCATATTAGTCCCAAGGACTGGTGGTCAGAGGGATCATGACAGTCATCATTAGGTTAGTAAAACATGGAGGTTACATGTCAATCATTTAGCGTTTAGAGGTCCGATATGCGATGGGACTCGCAAGCCCACAAAATACAAATGAATGCCCATACTGTTCTAGTCCATGTGGGTGGCCTGATATGTATTAACTCATTGATTCCCAAGAGCAATATAACACCGAAATGACACATACAAATAAATTTAAAAAACAAATCTGATTTTATAAGCTTGAGACTGTTGTGCAATTAACTCTAATGTCTTTCAGTGCAGTACTGATTTTTTATTTGCATTTACAGTGCTACGGACATGTTTTTATCCCCTTTGCGGGTCCCATCTGGTACCAATAGGAATTTCTTCTACATTTGCTGTTTATGGGTGTGAAAACATTTGCGGGCTTGCGGAATTGTAGCAATTGAAAAGCGATTTGTGATTTTAGCGATCGTAACCCCTCCGGGCGTGAAAGATCAAAGGCTTAGATGGGGTATAAGTTACAGGGACCTCTCGCATTTTATAGCCCCACACAGTCTGAAGGCTGCAGTTTAACTACTGGTGAAAAGGAGGTAGTGCAGGCAAAAATGTATTTCCCCCTCCAACGTATAACATAAGGCGTGCCGACAGAAGAGGCCTTGAGCTATGAGAGAGCGCCCAAGCCCCTCAAGGGCTGAGTGTCCGCACCGAACATAGCGATGGCCTCGCTGTCGATTCAGCGCCGTCGAGTTACGCCACATCGGAGGGAGGACTAATTTTTTGCCTGCACTACCTCTTTTTTACCACTAGGTGCAGCGTTCAATCGCAGCCTTTAGACTCTGTGCGGCTACATAATAGACAAGATCCAGTAACGGTTGTAACAACCGCAGGTGTTTTCACCCCGTAATCTGTAGACTGTTTGCGGCTCGCAAAAAGACGCCAATTGAATAGCAAGTTAGTTTACGGCCTACATTACGGGCTCCAGTAACTTACAATTTCTCAATTGAATGAGGCCCATGGTGTGAAGAAGTTGTGGAGAAGAGCCTGAAAAAAAGGCAGGAGGTTATGAGGCAGAAGAAAACTTTCAGGAGACATTATGAGACCGTCTATAATGCAAGGGGAACAATTAGGAATAGTTTACAGGAGTTGCTAATTGATCAGGTGAAGGTAATTTGTAAGAGTCAATAAATGTAAATTCAATAGGGGCAGGTAGGACAGGGGCAAGGAGGGAGGGAATTGCTTCTGTAGCAAGGCAAAGCTTTGGCAGTTAGAAATGGATGTTGTTGATTAGATGTACAGAGCTGGTCTAATGCTATACATTATAGAGAATTCCAGGTGACCTTATGTGAGCAGTCTATGTAACTAAATTTATCAGTCACATTAACATATAAAACTAGAAAATTGCCCGTCAAAAATGAGGGGAATAAAATTGTAAAATTGTAAGCCTGGTAATGCTGTTTGCCACACAATGCCCTCTGCGCACCTTTGGCGCTCATCACGAGCTGCAACTTGCGCTCATTGCAAGCCTCTGTGCCCCTGTGTATTTTATAGGCCTCATACTTAAGTGTTAGTGTCTTTGGTTGTGTTAGTGCCTTGGGTTAAGTGTTACTGGTTTAGGTTAAGTGTTTCTACCTTGTGTTAAATGTTAGTGCCTTGTATGAAGAGTTACTGGCTTTCATTAAGTGTTACTGCTTATTAGGGTTTCTTATTACGTCCTATCTCATCCCTTCGGGCTACTTTATCGTCCTTCTGCCTCGTTTTCGTTGCGTTTTTTCAGCAGCCATTTTTTTCCTCTCTAGGGTGAATTTTGATTGTGAAAAAAATTACAAATACGTCTCAAATTAACTCGCAACCTCACTCACAGGCTTCCTGGCTCTCCCCTTGTGCTGTATCTGAGTGTGTAAGTGAATCTGAGGCATATTTGTTGTTGTTTTTTTACTGGTCGTAAGTCCTGCGTGCTTCAACTACTCGCCCCGCTCATTGCCTAAGTCTTGCGTGACTGCTTGCCTTGCTTTGCGAGGCTTGCAAAGTGTGGCCAACATCGTGAGCGTTCCGGACAGCCCTGCAGATCCACAACTATGTATGTGATGCAATTTGTAAGGCTAGACTGATCTTTAATCAACTGATTGATTCGTATTTGTTTTCTGCTAAAACACTGAAAGAACTCTGGACAAGGTCAAGGACTGAAAAGCATCTGAGATTTTGAGCACATTTTGGAGGCTATATTGGCAACATTTTTCTATTGCACTGATGTATAAATTGTGTTTTTTAATTTTTATCATTTGGTTGTCTATTTTCCTTTCTACCAACAACGGTGCAGTGAGCTTTGACGAACTTTCCATCCAAGCCTTTTAGTACATGCCCTGTATTAATATTAAAGAAACAAAGGCCTAATCTGTACCATACCCACCTATATCTCTAATTTCATCTCCATATACACTTAACTAACCATTCGCTCTGGGAACCTATCACTATCTCATCCCTCTCCCATCAACATGATTTCGGAAAAGCTGCCTCAACACAATGGAATTATCAAGCTAAATCTGTTAGACGTTCACCCAATCTTTAATGGCTTCACCAACAATCTGAAATTTCATCTACTCAGACAATCATGCTCCCTAACATCCACTAAACTGTCCTATGAGAAACCATAAATGTCACCTTTCCATGGACCGTAAAGTAGTACCCTCCATTTTGTTTCTAATACCCTCTAAACAGATTGCAGATTGTCCTCTACTCATTCGGTACCAGTATATATAGTTTCATTGTGAGTTTTTTGTTGTCATATTTAACCCTATACTTATTTATAGGAATATTTTGCTTCTTATATATAAATGATAATAATACTATATAAATCTCAGCCCTTAAAATCTCCTATTTTACTGTTCAGTGCCTCTTGTGTCTCAAGAAAGAAGATTGTGTTCCCATGGTTAATTGGCACTTGAGAGTGCGGAAAAAGCTGGAAGTAATAGGATTTAGTGGTATACAAGGGCAAGAGAGGAGAGCAGCTCAAATTGGTGACCTAGTGACAATAGAACTTGCATTAGAAGGGAGCCTGGTCTGAATCATCATAGCAGGATGCTGCAAACTTGATTTTACTCTGTTGAGCTGAAGACATTTCCTGACAAGAACAGACAATGTTCAACTCACTTCAGAACCATATAATAAACACATTTATTTTCATTATTAGATCAAGAAAATCTTCTCTCCTACTGCTCTAGTGCTATTATAGCAGCATCTTTCTAGCAGGTAAGAGATAAGCTGAAATGTATAATAGGAGCTTTCTCTGTTCTGAAAAAGTTACAGCTGTTTTGGGATATGATCCATTGCTGGCAATAACGTGCACTGAATATCTGTATATATTGCTTACATATAGAGGTAAAGAAATGCATGGGACAAATTCTGTGATCGTTCTTCTTAGATACTTTAAAGTGGTTCTTTAAAGGGGCACTTAAAGTTACATGGATGCCAAATTTCAAACTATGACAAGATAAAATAAATAAATAAATAAAACTAGAATATCACTGATATTCTGATATCCCACTAGGGGAGACCACTTGTGACTATGAATAGTAACCATGGCCTCTTTACCACTTTGACTTAGTTACCTTAGAGAGAAGCAGCACTCTAAATACCACCCAACACACCACTTAGGACTTTTAAGATCTCCACTATTTAAAGTAGTCATCCAAGATTTCCAATAAAAATATAAAACCCAATTTCATAACCTAGAAATAAAACTTGCACTATAAACCCGACCACAAAATGCTGAAATACTGATACAGTTATGCAAATACATGCAATAATGTTTAGGTCTGTGATCTCATGTAAGATATCGCAAGGGAAATATCTAAGGATACCATTTAATTAAAATTATTTTTAGATCAAATTATATTGAATGCAAATCTTGCTAATTTTTCTTATTTTATATTTTTAATGTGACACTGTAATAATCACCCAAATTGCTTACCTGTTAGATTTCTTCATCTGACATGTAAAGTAGTTTAATAACCAATATGAGAGAACCGAACTGGACTAAATGTATTTACTTTTTGTATTGGAACTATTTGCCGTTTAAGCAAATTAATTTGCCTTTTTCCTACAAAATATCCCATGTAGGCACTTTTGACCTTTCTCAACCAACATTTTTCAAGACTTATGATAAGCTGTTTGCTGAATTCCCTGTATTAGCACTCAGTAGTTCTAGGTCTAATACAATACAGAAAACTCCAACAAGCCCTGACGTCCTCTTCAGTCTTGGCCACCCCTGACTACCAGAGACCTTTTATTGTCCACAAGATGCTTCCACTTATGGACTTGGCACCCTGTTGCCTGCCTCAGAAGGAAGCTGCTGCCCAGGGAGGTGATTTACTCTTTACCATTGAGAAAGAATGCCTGGCAGTAGTGTGGGCCTTAAAGAAACTGCAGCCAACCCACTGGTATGGATAACTTGAGTAGCAGGGGACAATGGTAGATTACTGCAGTGGAGCATAGTCCTCCAAGCGTGTAACTTCACCATTAAACATTGGAGGGATAAGGCTCATGGCAATGCAGATGGCTTGTCCAGACAAGAAGACAAGTGATAGTCAAGTTAGGGAGTCATCCATCAGGATTAGCTCCCACACTTGACTGTCTGGAAGGAGGGAGTAATGTCACGGTAGCCCTGGACTTTGGACTGTTTGCTGGACACTTTTGGGCTCATCACATAGATATTAAAAGTTTATTTGAGAAACTTATTTGAATTTTTTTTTATTTAGTTTACAGCTATAAGAAGAAGAAGCAAGTTGTGAGATTCCACTGTGAAGATAAAACTCAAAAATAATCCCAAACATAGAGTGTGAGAGGATTATACAAAAGTGGAAGCAAAATGAGCAGAAAGAAGAGAGACGTTGGGTGAGTATTTGGAGAAATGAGCAGAGATTTTAGACTATTCTGGGAGCTTTCAGATATAATAGGACTTTGGAGAAATAACCTCTTATATGGATATGAAGAATACTAGGCTTCCCACAAGTGTTTGCCACTCAAAGTCACAAATTCAGAATATATCGGGAATGATATAAAATGAAATAAACTTTATTTAATCTAAATAACAGCGACGATTTAAAACTTCTTTAAAAACTAGGGAAAGGAAAAAATTAAAAAAGCAAAATTGTATGGAAAATATTGATCACAATTGCCAGAATTAGCATATTTACTCCAAATGGAGGGATGCAATATTTCCATACCTTGGTCTTGATATTTGTTAAGTAAGAATCTTGTTGTTCAGCTTAAAAGCCTGGATACCTACACCTCAGCCTTAACAGGTGTGGGAATATAAAGTATATTATAGATAATAGAACTTAATAGCTGGTCCTATGTATGAAATCTATGTATAACTATTAATAACACAACACCTAACGCCCTCCCCTTCAATATCAGCCTAAAGTGATTGGTATATAATGAATAACCCAAGGCTATATACTAAGTATATTGGTTTCAGGTAGCTAAGTAACTTATAGCTTGTCTGATCCTATAGTGATATAGTAAGTATTCATAAATACACACTCGGTATCATACGGCCAAGGGTCCAATGCAAAGCAGTGAAAAGAGGGGATTTCAGGGGCATTAAACTAGGCCAGGATCGGGTAGGAAATTGCACGCTACGTCACAGATGGGCCTGACGCGTTTCGACGTGGAGACGTCTTTCTCAAAGGGCTAAACCCAGTTAGCCATTGGATAGGGCTTTTTATTTGAATCTGATAAACAACAGAAAGGGAGGAAATCACACCTGAATCATTTAATATATATATATATATAAGAAAATACCTTCCATATATAAGAGAGAACACGTTTAAAAACAAACTCTTAATTTTGGATACTGAGATCATGTAATAATGGGATTTAGATACTCTCATGATTTTACTGACATAGGATATTCATAGACTCGAACAAGATATTAACAGAAAAATGATGATAAAGACCATTATAATACTATAGTAATGGTAATGGAAGTGTTAAGCTAAAAACAAAAAGTGATCAGTGAAATAAGGCATATCATCTATTTAAGATATGCTACCACAATATATATGAAAATAATAATAAATATACCTCATAATATAGGCAAGTGCAGATAAGAGGGAAACTCATCTGGTATTTAAGATGCTGAAAAGGTGATAAAATAAAGAATAAGGGCCCTAAGGATGTGTGACATGAAAAACAAGTGATATTACGGTTATAATGTAGAATTGATTGATATCAACTAGATTAAACAATTTGCTTATCTATATTAAGCGTGATGTATGTCAAAATAAATAATGTGAGGCACTTGATAATGTGTGAAAAATAATTATAACTCCACTAGTGAATTTGTCTATATTTGAAATCATATTTAGAGATCCCCCAAAAGAAAAAAAGAAAAAAGAAACTCCAAAACACCTTTCTAAACAGTAGCAATAAATCCTATGTAATGTTATATATCCATTATATCTTAGATGATTGACAGGTGTAGATATATAGCTGAATGAGAAGACCTTGTAAATTATGGTCGAATACGTGTGTTTTGGATTCAGACCCCAGTTCCACTTTCAATATGATATACATTTGTATTCAAAAGTCTTTTAAATCATAATTGTACTATTAATTTGCTGTGAACATTCCACCATCAACGTATATAAAAGATTTGAAAGTGAAACCTTAATTTAATCCATTAGGAACCTGAGCTTTAAGTTTATAAATCCAGCGGGCTTCACGTTGTAATATTTTTCTCTCAATATCACCTTGTCTTGGTCCAGCATGGAATTTATCTATAGCACAAAAGGATAATACTTCAGTCCTGTTGTTATGGTACTATTTGACATGTCTTGCAATAGGTGTATCTAATGCATGATTTATACTGTAGGCATGTTCACCCACCCTCCGATGTAGCTGGCGCCTCGTTTTGCCCACGTCAATTTTCCTGCAAACACATGTTGCCACATATATCACATTTGTTGAGCAAAAATTGAGAAATTCCTTTATGACAAACTTTTCCCCATTTATGGGGTGCTGATATACTTTTAATGGTGTTATATATTTTCAAAATGTACGCTTGGCACATTTAAAGCACCCTACTGGTGGTTGTAACCAGGTAGTGGTAAGTTTCTGTTCCTTGAAAGTACTGTGTACTAGCATATGTCTCAAATTTTTGCCCCTACGGCATGTAATTGAGGGCTTCAGGGCCAAGATATCCTTCAGGTCCTAATCACTTTTCAGAAGATTCCAGTGTTTAGATAGGATGTTCCTAACTACATCCGAATCATAACCAAATGTCATTATACAACCTGGTCGGACAGTGTCTTTACCTTTTTCAGTTAGTTTTTTTTGCTTCGTGAGCCATTGAGTAATTCAGTCCTATTACAATTCGCTGCATATTTAAAGGCAGATTTGAGGCATTTATTAGAATAACCTGTCATGGAATCTCTTTCTCAATTTATCAGCTTCTAATTTGAAATCAGCCTCAGAACTGCAATTTCGTTCTGATGCGAAGATATTGCCCCCTGGGAATGCCTCTCATAAGGGGTACAAAATGTTGGCTGTCCCAGGTGAGCAATGAGTTTGTAGCAGTATCTTTTCTATATGTGGTGAAGCCCGCTGGATTTATAAACTTAAAGCTCAAGTTCCTAATGGATTAAATGAAGGTTTCACTTTCACATTTTTTATATAAGTTGATGGTGGAATGTTCACAGCAAACTGATTGTACAATTATGATATAAAAGACTTTTGAATACAAATGTACCGTATTGGTCCGAATATAAGCCGCACCTTTTTTCCAATTTTTGAGTTTGCAAGTTACGGGTGCGGCTTATATTCGCGACCGTAAAAAAAAAATCACTGCCGATTTGCGAGTTATGTGTGCGGCTTCTATTCGCGAAGGTAAAATTACTGCCGATCTGCGCGATTGCGAGTTAAGGGTGCCGATTTGCGTGCAATTGAATAGCCATTTACAGTTTTAGTGATTCTAAGATCCTGTAAGGCCTGTAACCTGCAAAAAAAGTTACAGTACTAATTAGAAAGCCTGTTTCTTGCAATGGCTAATCACTTGGAGAGAGTCTTTTTCTCCAATTTTAAGGGTGCGGCTTATATTTGAGTACTATCTTTTTTCTATTTTTCCCCCTTGAATTTTACAGGTGCGGCTTATATGCGGGTGCGGCTTATATTCGGACCAATACGGTATATCAAATTGAAAGTGAACTTGGATCTGTATCCAAAACAGAGGTATTCAACCATAATTTACAAGGTCTTCCCATTCAGCTATATATCTACACCTGTCAATCATCTAAGATATAATGGATATATAACATTACATAGGAGTTATTATATCTTGATACTGTTTAGAAAGGTGTTTTGGGGTTTCTTTTTTTTCTTTTGGAGGATCTCTATATATGATTTCAAATATAGACAAATTCACTAGTGGAGTTATAATAAGATAACTCTTTCACACATTATTTTTCACACGTTATCAAGTGCCTCACATTATTTATTCTTACATGCATCACGCTAAATATAGATGAGCAAATTGTTTAATCTAGTTGATATCAATCAATTCTACATTATAACTGTAATATCACTTGTATTTTATGTCACACATCCTTAGGGCCCTTATTCTTTATTTTGTCACTTTTTCACTATCTTAAATACCAGATAAGTGTCACTCTTATCTGCACTTGCCTGTATTATGAGGTACTAGCGACTTGCCCATCAAAAATGACGGGGCAATACAATTGTAAGGCAGGTAATGCTGTTTGCCACAGACATTAATTTTTTTGGTGGTCTGAGATGCTTCGGCACTCATTGTGAGCCTCACGCTGAGCGCCTTTGGCGCTTATTGCGAGGAACTTGGTTGTTGTATTTTTTTTTATCAGAGACGCTTTTGCTGTCATTGTAATGTCGGCGCTGATGTGTTTTTGTGCTTATTGCAAGGCTGCCTGGTGTAGTTTGTGTGCTTTGAGCAGCATTTGCGCTCGTTGTGAGGCGCACGGTGAATGGCTTTTGTGTTTATTGGGATAGTGTTTTTTTTTATGTTTTTTTTGTGTATATGTATTTTTGTATGCTAACTAAATAATGAATAAATTAATATACTTTACCTATTTGTAAGTAATATATGCAGGAAGCATTGTGTTGAAGAGCTGACAATCTGTTTTGATGTTCCTGCAGCATACAATGTAGGTTTGCACTGTCGCGGAGGTGTAAGTGTCAGCAATGTGTGCAGTGTGTAGTAAAAATAGGCTGCATGCGCGAGGGAAAGCCGTTAGTGTAGCTGGGTATTTCTGCATTGTGTAAGTTAGTGTTGGGAAATGGCGGCGAATGTATATGTGGTACGAGACTGTGGATGATTTAGCGCCCTTGCTTAAAGTGTATCTTGTACGGCTTTGCGGCAAAGCCGTAGATGTTTGGTTGTGTTTTGCATCTTTAGAGTCGTGTAGCTTCGTTTTCTTTTTTTTTTCGGCGGCCATTTTTTCTCTCGCTTAGGGGATTTTCGTGTCTAAACTTGGGAATTTGGACTTAAATTGAGGTGTAAGTTCACTTGCAGCGGTCCTAGGTGCCCCCCCCCCCCCTGCTTGCTGTGGGTAAAGCTTTTTATGTTATTTTCTGTGTATTTATTGTTTTTTTAATGTTTTCAGCTGCGCGCGGTCTCTGCCGTTAAGGTCTTATTTTTGCGAGTTCGTAATGTTTTTTTTTCGAAGTTCCCCGGTTCGTATTTTTTTTGTGTAAGTCCGTAATTTTTTCGTTCAAAGTCCTGCGTCTCGTATTTTTTAGTGTAAGTCCGTAGAGCCTTCACCTCCGCAAATGCGGCCCCTCGCTTTGCAGCCCAAACTGTGTGACTCGCAAACGAGCTCGCAAAGTGTGACGACGATTCGTAGTTTGACAACTATTATATGTGATATTTATTATTATTTTCATATATATTGTGGTAGCATATCTTAAATAAATGATATGCCTTATTTCACTTATCACTTTTTCTTTTTAGCTTAACACTCCCATTACCATTACTACAGTATTATAATTGTCTTTATCATTATTTTCTGTTAATCTCGTGTTCGATTCTATGAATATCCTATGGCAGTAAAATGATGAGTGTATCTACATCACATTATTATATTATCTCAGTATCCAAAATTAAGAGTTTGTTTTTAAAGGTATTGTCTCTTATATATTTATGGAAGGTATTTTCTTATATATATATATATATATATATATATATATATATATATATATATATATATAAATGATTCCGGTGTAATTTCCTCCCTTTCTGTTGTTTATTAGATTCATCATAAGTGTATTTTCAAATTATGTAAAGTCCTCGTTTCCTGGTTGCTGTTGCAACATTCATTGATATTCACCCATCGGTTGATGCGTTGCCCAGGCAAGTAAAATCAAATAATAAGCCCTATCCAATGGCTAACTGAGTTTAGCCCTTCGAGAAAGACGTCTCCACGTCGAAACGCGTCAGGCCCGTCTGTGACGTAGCATGCGTCATTACATAGGACCCACGCATGCGCATCATAACCCGGAACTCTTGAATGACTAAGCCAGCGATTTCCTACCCGATCCTTGTCTAGCTTAATGCCCCTGAAATCCCCTCTTTTCACTGCTTTGCATTGGACCCTCGGCCGTATGATACCAAGTATATCTTTATGAATACTTACTATATCCAATATAGGATCAGACAACCTATAAGTTACTTAGCTACCTGAAACCAATATACTTAGCTACCTGAAACCAATATACTTAGCTACCTGAAACCAATATGCTTAGCTACCTGATACCAGTATACTTAGTATATAGCCTTGGGTTATTCATTATATACCAATCACTTTAGGCTGATATTGAAGGGGAGGGTGTTAGTTAGGTGTTGTGGGAATTATTAATAGTTATACAGAGAGTTCATACATATTAAGTTCTATTATCTATAATATACTTTATATTCCCACACCTGTTAAGGCTGAGGTGTAGGTACAACAAGATTCTTACTTAACAAATATCAAGACCAAGGGTTGGAAATATTACATCCCTCCACTTGGAGTATATGCTAATTCTGGCAATTGTGATCAATATTTTCCATACAATTTTGCTTTTTTAATTTTTTTCCTTTCCCTAGTTTTTAAAGAAGTTTTAAATTGTCGCTGTTATTTAGATTAAATAAAGTTAATTTCATTTGATATCATTCCCAATATATTCGGAATAACCTCTTGCAGAAATTAGCTTAGAAAGGGCTTAAGAAGCAGTGTAGGTGCTCACAAAGAGACTGCACAGAGAAAGAGTGAATAAGAGAATGTATATGACATTAAGCATGCTTGATGAATGGTGCTATACAGTATGGGCGAGCAAACGATTTGGTTACGAATTCTCTTAACATTCATGATCTGCTCATGGTCACCCACCTTCCCCAAGGACAATTTTATATTGTCTAATTTCTACACTTATATAGATGGGCATATTGTTTCTTTTTTTAGACATATGTTTAATTGATGTTTGAACATTTAATAGTTACAGAAAACCATTTAACAGAAACAATTTATAGTACAGATAAGAACGCTGCTACATGTAACAGACAGAATGTTAAGGTTTAATCGTTGACGTAGTTCATTATAAAAGTACCATGAAACCCATGTTTGCAAGATTTTACTGGACTTTTGTCTTAATAGCCTTGTTAAATGTGCCATATCACAAACCTGCCAAACGAGCAATTTCAATATGGCTTTAATAGGTGGCAGACTATTTTTTCCACCTTGATGCAAGGCAGCTTCGGCATCAGTTAATCTACGCACCAGTAAATTCACAGACCTTCTAACTACATTCTCTAGGGGTCTATTAAATATAAACAGCTAGGGATTCGTTGAAATGTAAAGACAAGTTATTTTTAGTGAAAGTGCTCTAACCATTTATATATTGCATGTATTTCTTTATATTTGGCGTCCTATTATCCTGATGCAATGGTTATTGGCATCCTAGACAAATTATTAGTTTTGAACCCTCCTCACCTTTAATATTGAGAAGTTTTTACCTTTATTATTATTATCGTTAATTTGTAACTCACCAACATATACAGTAGTGTTATACATGGGTTAAAGGCAAAAACAATAATAAAAATAAAAAAAAACAATACAAAGAATGGAGGGCTTAGTCTTTGATCTTAGAATCTAGTGTGCATCCTTACTTGAAGTTTCTTTCTATTTAAAACTATCTTTATTTTTAAGGGAAAACCTGCCCAAAACAAAAAAAAAAAGAGATAGTAGAGCTCATACTTGTGCAGATGTATAATAATAAAATGTAATTTCTATTTTTGAAGATAACAACAAGTGACCTAAATGCCTAAAAGAAAAATGTTATAAAGACTTGGGATGGGAAGATACAGGAACATAAGGATATCAACCTAATGAGAGGGGAAAATCAGCTTTCCTTAAAATTATTGTGATAATATAACATCCTTACACATATAACAAATATACAATGTCTTGAATTTATGCATTGCCCATGACTTGCTTATAGTAAGCCATGATTATTGAAATATGTAAACCATGTCCTTACCACTTGGTCATTACTATCTTTGTTCATGGAGCTGAAAACCTTAAATTGCCTGGGATTCAAAATTAGGTCACATGAGTGTTGGGCTTAAATACCAGATTTGACACAACCACTTAGTCATACCAAAGATTATTATGATCAAGCTGGATCTTGACACCCACCCACAATACTTTTCCTTTTTGCCATCATTGTTTAATCTGTGAGTAGCCTTGACTTGTTATGTTCCTTTCCCTTAGCTTCCATCCCACATTAATTCATCTTTGGTGTAGTTTACCTGCTTGCTTTTATCTTTAGAAATTAAAGTTACGTTTTATTACATATTTTCTGAAGTTGGTGCCCTACTTTCTCTTTATCTTCTAGCTATACGTTAATTACTGTGGAGTTGTATTAGTTCTATCTCAGACAATACTAAATACGTTTTTTCAATTACATTATAATTATTACAGGGAACAATGATGGAAAGTAGAATACTTTTTATTGTATACTTGAAGATAAATGATATAGCAGCGATAAAATGTTTTGAGAGTAGACAATGTATTAAATGACATAACCTACTGACATAAAACAGTTGATGCGCCTTTAAGTCTGTCTTCCTCGGAAATTTGTATATTTCCCCAATAACACCAATCAAGTCCCCACATCCTTAAGGGAAACTTATACTCCAAACAGGTAGAGTCATCTGCAGACATATGGGATTCATAGAGGTTTGCACATTACAGCCTTATTAAATTGCGAATCGGCCAATTGAATAGGGCTCTATATAAGCACATAGCATATTTTTTTACAGAAGTTTTTAGTTAGTGAACTTCTATCCAAAAGCAAGGTCTTCACTAACTAAAAACGTCTGTAAAAAAATATGCTATATGCTTATATAGAGCCCTATTCAATTGGCCTATTCGCAATTTAATAAGGCTGTTAGTCCTTAAAACAGTTAATCATTTGGATATCCTCAGGTATCAAGGTTTACAGTTTGAAGCTTGTTTCTGATGAATGCTACCCATTGCAGGTAACAGGCAATGCATATATTGTCAAAACAATGTTGACTGGAAAGCATCTTTGAATTTGGCACTGGTCAGAAGTTGTCTCCTCTCCTCCTCCTGATTACCCAGTGAGGAGATGACTGACTGAGAAATGTAGGCATGGCGATGATTGGTCCAGCCCAATTTCTTGGTCTCCTACCAGTCATAAAGTATAACCAAGGCTGGACCAGTGCTGGTGCTTATGAGTAGCCAGGATGTGTAAATTTGATGTCAGAGATCTGATCTTTAGACAAACCTAATGGGCCTGAATCTCCTGGTAAATATTCAAATTCCAAGCACTAGTGTCCAGTGAATCACAATACATGATTGCCAACATAAAGTCATATATTATACCCTTCCAAAAAGCACCTCCTTCTCCAATTCTCAACTTCAGGTTTTTTTTTACACTTGCTACTGGGTAATATAGCTGGCCAGGCTACACCTCATTTGTCCTTAATCTGCTATGGTATGTTTCAATTTATCTCACAATTTTCTCCCAGCAGTGATAACAAGGATCCTCCAGTTTGATCTTTGGACTGGCTGCCCCTGCGATATATTGATCACTGGCCTTGGACACGGACAAGAACGCAAACGTTGTAGATTTGGGTCAAAATCTATCCCAAGGGGTACGAGAAAGGCAGAAAAGACTTACCTGGATTAGGCGACGAGGCAATTAAGTAAATGGAACCATTGCTCTCAGGCGATGGGAATACCCTCGCGGACATAAAGGAGACAGAATTTGCATGGCAGGAGATGTACGAAACTGCAAGGCAATGATACTGCAAAGCAAAAGGCCAAAAAGCAATAAAGGTGAATAATAAAGGAACAGGCACAGTGAAGCCAAAAGCAAGAGATTGAAAAACATACCTACAGGCACAGACTCAGAAATGTACTGAGGTGTGCTAAACAGGAAGTACTTATAGGGCTGCCGGGCCCCTCCCGAGGAAGTGGCAGGGTGAGAGAGGGCCCCTCCCACAATCCCAAGTATTTTACCTGGAGATATATATATATATATATATATATATATATATATATATATATTTATAATCTAAAAATAATCTATGTACACATAGAAATTTCTCTCACATGCCTACCTACTGAAGTGGGCTTGCTAACAATATCATGGCTGTTAACTGTAATGTCTTTAAAATTTTATTAGGCCTATAATCAACCAAACATACATGCATCCTTTCAACTTTTACAATATCATTATATTCAGCACAGTTTGGTTGGCATTTGTAAACATTCAGAATTCTTACCCCCCCCCCCCCTCCTTTAAGATGTTTGTCTCCTTGTGCAGATGAATGACAAAATAATATCAATTTTAATAATACTGAACATAAATACAAGGGAAATGTATTTAAAAATTGCATATTGATTTCCTGCTAGCGCTTTTGTTCTGGGGCATTCAGTTATTTGAAAAGGAAGGGGCGTAAAGTTAACCTGCCCCTTGAAAAAAATCTAGTTGCTTCCACGCATTTCTCAATACAACCTTACAATTACTAAGAACAAGCACTTAAAAAGTAATTACTGTACAAGGTTCTCTATGTTGCTATGAAATAAACAATAGGAATCACATTATAATTATAGTTTGAATGACCCAGTAACTCTGTAGCATTAATTAGTATGTACACTTGGCATTCTGTAGCACATAATATGAAGACGGAGGGTAATTTACCCTCAGTAATTATATGATTCCTTGACCGTCGGTGTTACAAATCAAAGTCATGTCTTTTTTTTTTTTTTTTTTTTTTTTTTATGAAACCTGTTGAAAATTATTTTAATTTTGAAGAGTAAAATGAGCATTTGAACCGCCCTAAACATATTGTTATATTCAACAGTCGGCAGGTGCAGGGTCGACGTCCCAGGGAAACGCAGCTGTGCGTCTATTGTTCTAAAAAATTGTCCCTTCAACTAGACATATGAATTCACATGTCTCCGATATGAATCCCAGTTCTTTCAGAAGATAAGAATTCACTCTTTTAAACTGCTTATTAACACTGACACCGCATAGAATGATGACTTTTTGCAGCTTGCTCCAGAGGGCTTAGTGTATCAAAGGAAGATTTCACAGTAATTTTGATATGTTTAATTGCTAAAATACATATACGGCTTTTGACAGTATTCTGTAAAAATTGGAAAAGCAACCGGGGATATTTAAGCCTTGAAATGTCTTCATGATGAAGCAACAAAGGATTACATAGAAGACATTATTATATATTATTTAAATACTATCTACAAACTGTATTTTTGTGCAATAGAGATGGTATATTTTGAATCCATATAAATTACAGGAAAAGTAACAGATGCAACTGTAAGATCATTTATATATAAAGTGGGCAAATAAAATATAACTAGCTTAAAGGGACATGGAAGATTTTCTGGGAATATTGTACTTTTATGGGCTTTATTTTATTTTACAATGTTTTATTGTAATCATGAGCTCCATGAACTATAGAGGGCAGACCTAACCCGATAACAAATGTATGATTTTAGGCAGAAAATAGCACTTCTTAATAAAATAAAGTACATAAAGTATTCATAGTGAAATCCAGAAACCTTCCATATGCCTTTAATTACCTTTAAAAAAATTGCACTACAGAACTGGAAACATGTTTTTATACTATTTTGTGAGTTCAACCACGTAAAGCGATGTGGAACAGGTGTGCCCAGAGTATTTGTCTAGCGTGTGCAAACTTTTATATAGTGCTCAAAATTTGAATTTGAGCACAGTAAAGGTTAAAAAATTGGCTTTTAATTGAAGTCACTGCAGAAAGTTATTGAGACACTCACACATCATACTCTGGTAAGAGAAAAACTTGAATGGCAAGAGAGCTTTCACTGGAAACGTGGCAACTAAAAATGCCAGTGCTTTAAATAACATTAGTGGAAAGCTCATTGGATAGTAGCTGGAAAGCTGTTAAGTTCCTTTATAATATTGTCTGGGCTAAAGCATGAAGTTAATCTGTAAATACTTGAATGCCTTCATATGTATAGATTGGTAATAAATAATTATGATAGAGATGCTGAAGGGACCCTTTAAAAACATTTTTTTTATTTAAATGTTTTTTTTAATTTAATTTATTTAAATTAATTGATGTTTTCCTTCTCATTTTAAATGTTGAAAGTAAACAAAATGCATGAGGCCCCTAGAGTAACAGTTTCTTAATTTTTGGAACCTCCCCCTTTCTTCCTGTTCTCTCTTGTGTAGGGTGTCATATTACACAGCTCTGACCTAAAGTCATACCAACAGGGAGATTCATGGAATACAAGATATAAGTAATATCAAATAAGAATGTATGTTATACCAAGATGACATAAGAAACATTAAATATATTTAGGAATGTAAAAAAATAACTTTTTTGAAATTATTATATGGAACAACTATGCACAAAAATAAGATCAGAGATTTTGTAAATGGGTCAGTCCATCTTTAGTATGACAAATTCTTCATTTAATGACACTGGACAACATTCCCTTAAGTGTGAAACTGTATTCATGAATATTATTCATTATAATGAGATCGCCTCGCTATAGAGATGCCAGTTCACGTAATGGATATCTATATATGAGATCCATATATACATTCCATTATAATGCGCCTGTATTATACAAAGTTTTTAAATTCATACTTTATTCAACCTTTGATCTTTATTATAGAAGCTGAGAGCTAAATTAGACTAATACATAATTTAGTATACATGAATTCCACATTCAGCTTCTATTATAGTACAAATCATGAGATGAAAAGAGTACGAACTTAGAATATATGTATAACATAGAAACAGATTTTAGGGGAAAAATACTAAAAAGGTAATCTAGTCTACCCATTCAATCTACCTAAAAGCTTGACTTAATTTAACGTTATACTTAAACTCCTTAACATTAAAACAGTGATTTGAAATATAATGCTATTATATATAGGGGTCCAACACTAAGGAAATAGGCACTTCTTACTAACAATTTGAAAATGGAAGAAAATATAGAATATATATAAATTACTCGGTGGAGCAATGGTGAACATAACTTAGTAAAGATTGTGAAAATCCTTTGTGTATGGCTTTTATTCTCCACCACATTGCACTTTGGTGAATCTGGCCCAGTGTCTTTAGGTATATGTGTATTATTTCATGTTGGGTAATTTGTATGTCTGTGTAACAATAAGAAATAGGAGTGTGGCTGGAACTGAATGTACTCATTGTATTCAAATGCATAAAAGAACTGACTCAAGTCCTGATCTTCTCCTTTGCTCCTATGTTTGATGCCTTTACAGCATCTTAATGGTAAAATAATGTATGTCTGCACAGATACACTTGATGTTAACCAAGTCCCATCAATGTATTAGGGAGTCTAGCAAAAAATGTGTTAATGAAACACTCAAAGAGATGTCCAACAATAGATGGTTATAATGAGACGCAGTGAGGATCCGGTGTGGTTATTTATGTATATCATAATAATCTCCTTTATCTTTGGCTTCTCCAAGGAATATAAAATTATTCTCCCCGCTCACAATTCTTCTATTTTATTTCATAACGTGATTCTTTGATCCACTAATTGGCTTCTCTGCTTTGATCTCCATTTTCTGTCTCTATGGCGTGTCACGCGACCTGATCATCACCTCCGCCCGCTATGATTTGACTCCCCTCACCTTTTCCTCCCTTTTATCGTTTCCCAAGATAGGAACCTCTGCACAATCTCTATTTAAGCACTGATAGGATTCGGCATTGCACATATCAAAAACCTGTGTGACCTCCTTTTTGATGGGTATTTAACCTTTAATTTTATTTCTACCATGAAGCAATTTTTATAACAGGCTGCCCGCGGATTGCTGCTCATCAATTTTCTCTTCTCTGACTGCTACCTACTATTTTATTTACCATACAGTCATCCAGAGTTTGCAAAAGTTAAATATCTTTACCTATGTCTCTTGTAAGAAAATGACCTGGTTTATCTGTAGAGGGAAAATTGTCCAGTATAAGGCTGAAAATAATCTGTAAACTTTAGCCGCTGTTCATCGTGAAAACAGAAACTCTGCGCTTTACACTATAGTGGACTTTAAAGAGAATCACCCATCAAAATCAACATTTAATATTATTATTTATATAAGGTATTGAATAATTTGTCACTCTTGTTTAATTACCTGGGTTGTTTAATTTTCTAGAAAAATACTGTATATACTCGAGTATAAGCCGACCAGAGTATAAGCCGAGGCACCTATTTTACCACAAAATACTGGGTAAAATGAGTGACTCGAGTACAAGCCGAGGGTGGGAAATGTGCTGCCCCCTGTGCCCTTCTTGTGCCCTCTGTATCCCCCTCTTGTGAGCCCTCTGTGCCCCTTTCTTGTGTCCCCCCTCTCTCTCCACTGTGTCTCTTCCCCTCCTCTCCCTCCCCTTTGTCTCTTCCCCCCTCTCCCTTCCCTGTGTCGCGCATTTGACGTCATGTCATTAGCATATGCCGGGTCGCAACGCAGCAGGAAGGAGCCCTGAGGATCAGAGGAGCAGCTGCTGATGGAAGGTAAGTGAGGGGAAAGGGGGAGGTAATTAGAGGGGTAAAGTGAGGAGGGTGTTGAGGATGAGGAGGGGGTTGAGGAGGGGGGTTGAGGATGAGGATGGGGGGGTTGAGGATGGGGGGATTGAGGATGAGGATGGGGGGTTGAAGATGATAAGGGAGGGGGAGGGAAAGAGCCACGGGGGTGGAGAGAGACACAGGGGAAAGAGAGACACGGGGGGGGGGAAGAGTCACGGGGTGAAAGAGAGGCACGGGGGTGGTGACTCGAGTATAAGCCGAGGGGGCCCTTTTCAGCCTTAAAAAAAGGGCTGAAAAACTCGGCTTATACTCAAGTATATACGGTACTTATTTTGGAGGAAAGCAATTTGAGATTTTCTTGTCTTATATTTATTATTAATATTGTTATTATTATGTTTTATTTTTAGAGCGCCAAGAGATTCTGTACCACTAATTAATTTCCAGTAATTAAAACTTGTTTTGTTACCATTGCCAATGCTAAGCTAAGATTTTTAGTGAGTAAGTATTATTATTATTATAGTGTATTTGTAACGCGCCAACATTTTCCGTAGTACTATACATAAGTTAATTTCTAGGGAAAGACATATTCAATATAAATACATTGCAAAGAATGGAGGGCCCTGTCTTTGAGCTTAGAATCCGGTGTCCAAAGTGCTTTCCCCAGCGCCATGCAAGATTGAAAACTCACAAATTTACAATCAATTTGTTTATATAATTTGCCTGTTTAGTTAATTATATATTTCTATATAATATATTCATACATTACAAATAATGGATAATAACAAGAATGTAATATGTATCTATTTGTAAAGTTTAGTTCAGGATAGGCAATGCTAACACAATAGGAAGATATGGATTCCAGGTTCTAATAATAGGAAGAAATGACAGATATATAAAGATAATATTGTCTGAAAGCATGACAAAACAATGTCTCAACAGAGCTTATAATTATTTAAAAACTAGCGAATTGCCCGTCAAAAAATGACGGCAATGAAATTGTAAGGTAGCTAATGCTGTTTAGTGTGTAATAATGAAATATATAATAGATTAATAAATGAATATACTTTGCCTATTTTAAAGCATTGTGTGAAGGAGCTGTGAATGTGTTTTGATGTTGCTGCAGCATTAGTGGTGTGGATCTGCTGTGTAAGCGTGCTGAATGTGTGCAGTGTAACACTGTGCGTGAGCGAGGCCAAACCGTTGTCGTGTACTTCCGCATTGGCGTAAAATGGCGAGTAATGTGTGGTATACGTCTGTATCGGAATATCCGTAGGTGTTTTGTGGTGTTTTGCGAGTTTCTTGTGGTGTTTTGCGAGTTTAGAGTGCTGTAGCCTCGTTTTCGTTTTGTTCGGCGGCCATTTTTTCTCTCGCTTCGATTTTTTTTTAGTCTCTAAACTGTTTTATTTCGATTAAAATCGAGGTGTAAGTTGTATTTTTGAGGTGCTGGGTGCTCCCTCTTGGTGTAGGTAAGTTTTTTATGTATGTGGTGTGTGTATGTATTGTGTTTTACATTTTGTAATGTTCGTCAGTTGCGTCCGAGTGTTGCGAGTCCGTAATGTGTGTGAACGTGTGTCGTATGTTGTTTGCGAGTGTCGTAATGTGTGTGTCGTAGTGTTTGGGTTGCGACGTGAAGTTTGCGAGGGTCGCAGTTGCTGGCATGGAGCGCCTTCGGCGCTCCATGCCAGCAACTGCGGCCCTCGCTTTGCGAGGTCCTCAGGTGCTGGCATGGAGCGCCTACGGCGCTCCATGCTAGCAACGGAGGACCTCGCTTCGCGAGGGTCCTCAGTTGCTGGCAAGGAGCGCCTTCGGCGCTCCATGCCAGCAACTGAGACCCTCGGGCAGTGCCCTCGCTTCGCGAGGGCCTCGGCTCGCTGCGCGAGCCGCGGTCCTCGCTACGCGAGGGCCGCAGCTCGCTACGCGAGCCCGCAGCGTTAGCAACAACTCGTACGCTCACAACTATATATGTGATAAGTATTTTTACAGAATTATAAAAGCTTAAATCATTCCAGACATGGAAGAGAAAATGGCCTTTGAGAACCTGTCCATTCAGCCAAGGCCTAAGAATTTATCATAGAGAGCAAATAATGATGTAAGCTCATACACTGATAGATGCTTGGGGGAACAAATTGTACTGTGTTAGGGTATTATACTAGTCCTTTATTAAACCGCTTGGTTAAGTATTTAATGAGATTGATGCCTCATTATGATGAATGATAAAATATAATTTAGCAACAAAAAAAAAATTACACAAATATCTGTCAAAGATGCTGACCAGTTGAGTGTAGGAGTATATTCTAAATTTGTTATTTAAAACTATTGTCAGGAACTGGGCACTGGATATTCAGATCCTTCAGGGGTGAGGTTGCAAAACAAATTTAATGAACAACAGGACAGTCAAAGATGGGTGAGTTTTCCTTTAAATTATAAGCCCAAAGTTTATATCAGTCCATGTGCAGAAATAATTGCAAAAGCACTGAAAGCACGATGGCAATGCTGCAGACAACTATACTGAGGCATGAATGTGGAAACTATCGGTCCTCCAGTCCATGGGATAGTTGGATCATGTGTGTGCAGCCAAGGTTAGCCATGAAGAGTATTCTCTTATATATGGAGCAAACACACAGTCATAGTCATAAGTACAGTCTCTTGGGTCACTTGGCCTGAGCTAAAAGGGTGTGCAATGCAAGGAGTGTACCAGCCGGCATTGCTTCTTGAATCTAGTTGTCTGATGCCGGAGGACATTTTTTTATCTACAAAGTTATCAAAAGTCCCAGAAGCTATAAATGCATGTCCAGGAACCAATTCATGCAAAGATCACTTGGTCTCCCCATCTGAGTGTCACTGGAACCAGGAGACAACTTTGGCAATGAGGAGCTTTCTGGATGCGGTCCGACTTTTGCTCCGGCTTTTACATTTCTCTGACAAACTGGACATAATTTGAGGTACCCCTCTTTATCACAATAGAGACAAGGACCTGCTGACTTTCTTCAGGGAAGATATGCCATGGGTATTGGGTAAGGCGACTCCATAACAGCAATCTCAGGTAGTAACCCGAAGTTAGGTGTCAGTGTGGAGGTTTGAGAGCTCTTAGTGCATACTCTTTCCACTGGCCACTCACAGAAGAGCATGTCCATTTTCAAACACAAGTCCATGAAACCTGCCTGTAGCTATACAGCAGCATAAACTGAAAATTGATCATCAGAAGCAGACTGTGAGCTTCAGGTTGGAACCAGCACACAGGTGGAGGTGATAGCTGGTACAGACCAGATCAGAAGGTAAAAGCAGAACTCTTACCAGACAGGAACAGCAGCAGTGCAGCAAGGCAGAGGCAGAACATAAGCAACAGAACATGACACTGTAGTTGCAGCAACAAACCAGGCAGGACAAAGACTTGCAGCAGGAACATATTCTTATAATTGGCACTTTGGAGTGATCTATGCCAGCTCTTAGAGGACTCACTAGATGCAGATTGGGTGAGCCTCATCACTTGTTAGTGACTAGGGCCAGAGTAATGACCCATAGGAGCAGATGCATATACAGTAGATGTAAAATGCTTATAGATTGTTCTGAAATCTGAACGATTTCATTAGGCTTTCAAGGTATGTGTAGATGTAGAACAACAATTTGCCTTCAGGTACAACAAAAGTGATTGATAGTGAGGGAAAATCAATGCCAGAAGGAGACACTAAATATTTGATTTTTGATTTAGTGTGTGACACCTAAAAGTGGGACATTATACATATATACATATATATATATATATATATATATATATACACACACTCTTTCTCTCACTCTGTCTTGTCCTCTCTCTTTCTCTCTGCTCTGTCCTGTCTCTCTCTTTCTGTCCTGTCTCTCTCTTTCTGTCCTGTCTATCTCTTCCTGTCCTCTCTCTCTCTCTCTTCTTGTCCTGCCTCTCTTTTTCTGACCTCTCACTCTCTGTCCTGTCTCTCTCTTCCTGTCTCTTACTCTCTCTCTCTCTGTCCTGTCTCTCTTTTTCTCTCTCTGTCCTGTCTCTCTCTTCCTGTCTCTTACTCTCTCTCTCTCTGTCCTGTCTCTCTTTTTCTCTCTCTGTCCTGTCTCTCTCTTCCTTTCTCTTGCTCTCTCCTGTCTCTATCTCTATCTCTCTATCCTGTCTCTCTCTCTCTCTCTCACTGTCCTGTCTGTCTCTCTGTCCTGTCTCTCTGTCCTATATCTCTCTGTCCTGTCTCTATCTCTATTTCTGTCCTCTCTCTCTATCTATCTTTCTGTCCTCTCTCTCTCTCTTCATGTCCTGTCTCTCTCTCTCACACACACTCTCTCTCTGTCCTGTCTCTCTCTTCCTGTCTCTTACTCTCTCTCTGTCCTGTCTCTCTCTCTGTCCTGTCTCTCTCTCTTCCTGTCTCTTACTCTCTCCTGTCTCTCTCTCTATATATATCCTGTCTCTCTCTCACTGTTCTGTCTCTCTCTCTGTCCTGTCTCTCTGTCCTATCTCTCTTTCTGTCCTCTCTCTCTCTTCATGTCCTGTCTCTCTCTCTCTCTCTCTCTCTCTCTCTCTCTCACACACACTCTCTCTCTCCTATCTCTCTCTCTTTGTCCTGGTTAGGGATACTTCTGCTTATGATCGCTTTTCCTGCGATGCCCCGAGTCCACTAACAACGTTGCGCCTGCGCACAAAACACCATACAAAGTGAGACTGACCCATCAAACAGGGACCTTAACATCCTTCTGTATCATCATGTGTAAATCTGTATTCTTATATCATGCATTTAATGTTTTAGTGCAATAGCCTCTTTTATATAGGGCTGCATTCAATGCTGCATTCAATGTTGGTGCTTTATTAAACAAAAAAAAAGATTAATAATAATTATGTTAATTTCCCTTTGGAACGTTAAATGGAATTTACAAATTATCATTCCAGAGAAAGAGGTTTTGTGCTTTGTATTTTATAATAACAGACATTTTCCTTAGATTATAGAAATTCTTAACAATATTCACCAGTGAAGCACTAAATTTTTTTTTATTTATTACAGACACTGAAATGTCAGTCCTAGCCTGAAAGCCATGCATTCAAAAAGCAATTAATACGATCATTTAGTGAACTACTCATAAGACATCATTATGTGGAAATAATGGTGGTTTTATGTTCCTTTCTGCATAATCATCAAAGATGAAAGAACCAGTGTATCAATGATATTTAATTAATCATTTCTTACTGCGCTCTGTTAAAATGCTTTAAAATTTAAAAAAATTAAACAAATGCTTAGAGCCTAAACAAAAAGCTAAATATATCAATAGATACAAGTCAGAATAAGAACTATAAAATAAACAATAATAGTAAAATTATCTCTTTTATAAAATATATAAAAATGGCTTGTGAATGACCTTTAAAGGGATGATGATAATAATGGAGAGAATAATCAATATATGATTAAAACTAAAAGCTCCACCTAAGTTGTCGCTAAGTCAATTGTAATTTAAGGGGTTGTGGTAGATGCTGTATTTTACATTTACATTTTCTATTCTCTTTCATTGAATTGATTACAAAATTGAGTGTTTTTAATTCGTTAATATGTTGTTATATTAATGAATTAAAAATACTCAATTTTGTAATCAATTAAATGAAAGAGATTAAATGTATTGCCCAAGTATCACATGTGGGGGTTGTTCCCCACATGTGATACTTGGGCAATACATTTAATATCTCTCCAAACAGAACTCAAAGTATTATATTTTATCTACTACAATATTTTAAGCAAATGAATTCTAATGTATTTCAAAATTTTAATTCCCATGTTATATTATTTCAGAGGTTATATTTCATATTTATGTGAACTAAATCTTAAATTTAATATTTTTTACACAATTATTTACATTTTTGTATACATGTATTTTTAATTGATTTGAAAACTTTTGTATTCATTTTTTTAACATAAAACATTCACTAATAGGGAAACTTTAAAAAAAAAAGGAAAAAAAAAGAAATAGATGTTAAATTTAAAATGTGATGCTGAGCGATCCTCTTCTTTTTACAGCCTCATAAATCACATATTGAAGAATCTGTGATGTAAAAGGAAAATCTGTCATTCCCATGTTGTGATTTATTTTTATTTTTAAACATTGAGAATTTAAGAATTTTCCATTGAGCAATCTGCTGCTGAGATAAGTGTGATATAGGAAATAAATATATAAAAAAATATATACATATAAATAAATGTCATCAAATTGTTAAAAATTATATTTCATTGTACTAGGTTCAAAATATTTCCATTTATATGTTTAATTACTATAAAAATGGACTTATTATTTAACAGAATATTCTGAAATCAGAGATAGTGGGATATATTTCTCATTTGGGTTAAAAGGGGTTGCACAAAGATAAGCGAGGATAAGGGAAGTTATGTAAATTTAAAACATAGAATACCTCCACTTTCTATATTTTATATGGGGCCTATTTACCAAGTAGGGTAAATAATGAGTAAATAATGAGTGTTAACCCAAACACTAACAAGCAAGGCTGGATCTACCTTTTTGGAGCCCCTAGGCAGTGAAGTGGAGGAGCCCCTGTGAGTGAGTACATAAGGTATGCACAGACCCATTTTTGCCTTCTCTGTAGGTGTTCCTTTTCCTGTTGTAACTCTCTTGTTCTAGGTGGTTACCCCATAGTAGTCAGTCTATGAACAGTCTATGAACAGTAGCATTTTGTTTTTTAAGCCAGGAGCCTTTTTTTTTTTAAGTGGCGTCCCTCACAGGGAAGCATCCCTAGACAGCTGCCTATTTGGCTTAATGGGTAATCTGGCCATGCTAACAAGTCAATCTTACAAAGGCATCAACAGCCGGGCACCTCCATGCATCTCAAATGTTACACTCCAAACTCCCTTCTCCACTCTCACCATGGTTTGCACCTCTCGTCCTCCAGTATAACCTCCTATCATGCTCGCCTAAAAGACTTCTCAAAAGCAGCCCCTAGTCTTTGTATTTCTCTACCTGTCTCTATTAGACCGTCCCCATGTCTTCAAATAGCATATCACCCACCTCCTTAACAAAACCGTTCATAGTTTTGTATAAGCCTATATATTCAGATTCCCGTGTCTCTCCCTCCATCACGTCATCAACACTGATCCAACATTTCAATAAAAATACATTAGAAATTCCATTAAACTCTGAATTTTGTCTTTCTTGTTTTTACATTTTTTTCCATCTCTTTCTGTTTGCTGTTTTTAGTTCATACTTGTATCAGTTTTGCTTTTTGACTTGATAAAGAGAGACATTATCTCTCGAAAGCTCGTCGCTTTATTATGAATACATTTGTCCAATAAAAAAGGTATCACTATTCACTGCAATACTCTGATTATTCAACTGGATTACTGGAAATTCACGGATACCTCACTCTTTATATATATATATATATATATATATATATATATATATATATATATATATATATATATATATATATACATTGTACAGTGGTCCTTTAAAGATTGTTTTTCTGCTGCTCAGTAAATAGAATCACACGAACAAACTCTTAAATAGACTAAGCACGACATGATTAAAAGGTTGCAGAAGCTGCCTCACTTTTTGAAGTGATAATGAAGGGATTAAAGGCCATTCCACTCCTATCACTCCCAATGAATGGGTTAATGAGCCGTCTCTCTCCTTTCTTTAGCAGCGAAAATAGATAATCTCCCCAATCCTGTTGTTAGCAGTGAAAGGTACAATTAGTGTGTGATTAGCAGTAAATGACCTAATGATAATCTTCTTGGGTTTTATAGACAATATCCAAGATGTTATGTATGAACTGTCCGAGGTCCTGAAAACCGCAGATGCACATACAGTATACTTCTCTTGTGCATACTTCATATATATGTTCTATGTATGCTGCATTACATATATGTCAGTAATAGCCTTAATATGTACAGTTTGGATATTTTATTGTTTATAATATACGTCAAAAAATATTGCATTAAGGTGACAAAACACAATATACTATGCAGATGGATACAGTGTATTTTATAGCACTTGCTATATTTATTTATTGAGAGCAACATTATTTATAGTGTTGAATTAATTTGAAATGTTAAATATGTTGGTTTTCCAACTTATGATATAAATAATCAATTAAAATAATTATTGACTAAAAATATACATTTAGATATGATACATGTTTTACATGTTTTAACTTAAATGCACAAGGAATTTATTAATACCGCTCTGCATCATCAAGCACTCAAAACATTTTGTATATATATACAGTGCCTTGCAAAAGTATTCACCACCTTGACTTTTTACCGATTTTTTTACTTTATTAAATAAGATTTGCATATTATTGTTTTATGAGTTTTTATAATACCTAGTTAACCTACAAAGTATTCTAATGGCTGTGGAGCTGACCATCCTTCAGGTTCTGCAAGGACCATAAACCATGCAAATGGCAGTAAAATCTATTTTTGGCAACCAAGATATATAAAGACATTCTAGCCTCAAAGGAAAATGTGTAGTGTATTATTGCAGGGAAGACATTATATAAGCATTTAGGCAAAGCATATAATTTATGGTCCTTTCAGCACCTGAGAGAAAGTCTTTTTGTTATTTAGTCATTCAGTTGTATCCGACTCTCTGTGACACTATGGAAAGCAGCACGCCAGACACAATAGTTGTGTATCTGGTTGAGCTTATCCATATAGTTTTCTTGGCAAAGATACTGAAGTGGGTTGCCATTTCCTTTTCCGGTAGACTGGGATTTGTCTGACGTCTCTTCTATGATCTGCCCATCTTAGGTAACCCTACATGCTTTAGCTCACATCTTCATTGAGATACACAAGCCCCTTCATCATGACAAGGTAATGATCCATAATGGGAGAATGTCCTATTAAACTCAACAAATCCTGTGGTCCAAGCCAACTCAATCCACATAAATAGTTTTAGTGCTGTACACATTTTTTACTTGATTTTGATTGGCCTTAATGAATATGCTGAGCATTTTAATGACCTCAGTGGCTCTTTAATGAACATACTGTATATCTAGTGCCAACAAAGGTTTTAGCACAATTCTAGCTTTTATTTAGGTAAACATGGCAAAATCCAAAGAACACATTTTAGAGTCAATACGTTTTCTCATTTGTGAGTTTAATAGACTGATGTCTGGATAGATTCACACATTTATACTACAATATCATGGTATAATGTTATATTAGATTGCAACAATTTACCCAATGATGTTATTTTGCACTTACTGGTGTGTAATTTGGATATATTTCCTCTATATTTGGCCTGCCCAACTCTTACCATGGGGCTTCCGTAACTCAATGCAGCTTCTATTCATTATGTTCTCCAAAGGTAGTTTCTAACATACTCATGTCATGGAAATGACACAATTGTAGTAAATTACACACAAATGTGTTTCTAAGAGGGTTCATGAAAACAGGAAAAACACATTATATGATTTGCATCGTTTAAGTTACAATGGCACCCTCGGGGCCCTGATATATAGGTATTATAATACTCAGTGGGATACATGTAAAAGATGAATGTAAATCTTATTAATACTTAAATATGTCAACAGTTTTATGTGGCATCTTACAGTGCAAAACAACTTCTTGTAATGGTTATCCAGCTCTTGCCTGATGAAACTATTTAAAGGGCCACTGATCTAACCACCCATGCTTTTGCACCACCAGGCAGAAGGCTAAAAGGCCCGTGAAAAGGTAAATAGTCACGGAACTGATGGAGTTGGAGATGTTGTTGTCTTTGAATCCCTATCACATATATAGTTGTGAGCATCCGGGTTGTTGCTAACGCTGCAGGCTTGCGTAGCCTCACAAAATTTACGGACCTACGAGAAACAAATACGAGATGGGGGACTTAGAAAAAAAAACATAAGGACCTCGAAAAAATATGACCTTACCGCCCGAAACCCGCGGACATGAAAACATTAAAAACACAATAAATACACACAACAAATACATAAAAAGCTTACCTACAGCAAGGGGGAGCACCCAGGACCTCGAAAACTTAAGTTACACCTCAATTTCACTTGAAATACAAGAGTTTAGACACTCGGAAATCCCCTAAGCAAGAGAAAAAATGGCAGACGAAAAAAACAAAAACGAGGTTACAGGACTCTAAAGACGCAAAACACCACCAAACACCTACGGATTTTCAAAAAAGATTTTCAGAAAAGAAGTACACAGCTACCCTAACGGCTTCCCCTCGCGCACGCACACTATTACACCACACACTGCACACATTACTGACACTTACACAGCAGCTCCACAGCACTCAAAACACACATTGTATGCTGCAGCAACATGAAAACAGATTGCCAGCTCTTCTGCACAATGCTTCCTGCATATATTACTTCAAAATAGGTAAAGTATATTGATGTATTATTTTATTAATTATTTCATTAGCATTAGCAAAAAAAAATGATGCTCATAGCACACAAACAACCAACAACCAACAATCTCGCAATGAGCGCCAAAGCATCTTGGAACACCAACAAAATTTACTGCCCTTACAAGCTTATTGCCGTCATTTTTTGACGGCCAAGTCGCTAGTTTTAAATATTTTTTAGTGAATTAATGTGATAAAACATAGAGATTATGTTTAAACTGTAACGAGTTAAGATTTCACTAAAATTAAGATTTAAGAAAAAGACTTAAATTATGTCTTTTCTGAAGAGTCTTGGAAAGAGCTCTCAATTTAACAGACAAATTTGTAAAGAACTCTGCATTAAGAGAGGTCTTTATAAAAGTTTTTAAATAGATGGTATTGGGTCCAGTCTAGAATGGGGATTTTCCCCAACGCAAAACATTTGCAATTGTGTTAGAGAGGATGCGCCCAATTAGGAACCCAAACGCACATATGGTGGGAATGTCCACATATACAGGAACCATGGATTAAGTGCTTTCAAAGAGTGACAAGTATTATGGGCCGTCCCTAGCTTCCTGCTCTCCCTATAGCTATTTTCCATATATAGTCAAATGGAAGATAGCGAGGAGCTGGAAGCAATCGATCGCCCCATCCTGGAAAGAAATTGAGTTTTCAGTGTCATGTCTTAGAGCATTAGAGAAGAATTTCCATCCTTATGGTAGAAAGGACCAGTCTGATATTAAATGGAAGTTGTGGGATGAGTTTGTGGAATAAGAGCTCCAGGAATGATAGGGATCTCTGTCTGGCAGTCGGAAATGTCTTGTCTTATTTAATTATTTGTTGTAATGTTTTAGTTAATGGTGGCTAGTTATTAAATAATTTCTCGACAAAGTGTTGAAGAACAGAATGGTATAAACGCTCTGTGTCTGTATTATTGAAAGTGTATAAATTATCACCTTGTAGTTTGAACATTAGCCTTCATGTTTTGTCTTTTGTATGTATTTGTTTGTATTATTTATTGTAAAAAAAAGGAATAAAATATATATAAAAAAAAAAAAAAGATTTCACTTAAATGCCTTTTTTTGCTCTTGAAATTTGAAGGTAGGTTTTTGTTTGGGTTTCCTGGTGGTCCAGTGGTTAGGATTCAGTGCTCAGGGACCAAGAGGTACACCACCCCTGAAGGCAAACAGGGTTAAGTCTCATCAGTACTTGGATGGGAGACCACCTAGGAATACGTTGAGCTGTATGGTTTGGCCCACTAGCGAAGGACCTGGCAACCCACTCCAGTATCTCTGCCATGAATACCAAGTGGATCAGCATGGTGTGTTGCTGTCCATGAGGTCACAGAGAGTTGGACACAACTGAATGACACAACACACAGTTTTATGTTTAATGAGGAACTGTGTACATTGAGTTTCGCTTATATTAAAGAAAACAACTGTAACATTTCACAAAGTTCACTACTCATAGTAATATTATACAGTGTTTGTTTTTAAATTCAATAAAAGTTATTTTTATCATAAATTAATGTCATTACTTAATTTTTTAAGAAGTGCTGAAAACCTCTGTTTTTTTTCTGAATAAAATTGTACAAATAGTATCTGTTTTGTTCTGCTGTCTTTAGCTCATGCACCTCATGAATACACAGACTGTGAAGTCCAGTGTTCAAAATTAGCCAATTCGTGACCTCTCTCAAATGTTGCCATTGATTGGTTACAATGAGACACTGCACACTCTGTACTTTTGTACACTGTCTTCATGAGCTGCAGAGGGGAAAACCAGTTAGGAACTATTTGTATAATTTTAGGAAGAAAAAAAGAGCTTTTAAGCACTTTGTAACGGAGCTGGAACACGCAGTCCAAAATCTCCGCTGGCATACGGTAAAATATCCAAGAGGCACTACCGTTTCACCATTCCCGACCTCCCATATTGGACGACACACAATTTGGGAGTCAAATGAATACTGACTTTATTTTGTTATTGCAGAAATATTTATACCCATCTCTTCCCACAGGCAATACACATGCCCATATTTGGCCGCACAATACCCATAAAGAGAACAATAGGTGGGTCACACCTCTCCGGGGCTCCCTGACAACTTTGATACAATCAGACATTGATTCAATTACACTTCTTTGTTCTTATCTGAGAATGAAAACACTGTATACAATAGACTTCCTTTATCTTATGCGGAGTCGCTGTAACAGGATTATCTCCCATGCCAAGTAGCTGCAAATGTCTGGGACAATATTCTGCAGAGCATCAACCAACATACATATAATATAACAGTAGGATCATATTTTAACCATAATAATCATAAAACAGGGTAAAACAGTTATGGGTTCCGCTACACACTTCTTAATAACATAAAGCAAATAAAATTAAAGATATACACAAGTGTATTATAGTTCTTGCAAAATCCAGAAACCTTCTAAAGTCCCTTTAAGTACCAAACAAACACTTTGAATCTGCTACTATTATGCATTTTTTTCCAATAAAGGGCCACTGTAATTATTTTTGTGTGAATAACTAAACTTTATAATTGTCAACAACAAAAACAGCTGTTACATTTTTATATTTTATTCTTTATTGCAGGGTTCAATTTTCTTTTGGCAGCATGCTACTTTCTCAGGAGCAGGAAACTACCAGTTGTGCAGGTGATGCAATGCTGTGTAATTATTTTTTTTTTGCATTTAATTTTTTTTTCTTAATGTATTTCTACTGAAGCTCTAAGTGATGGCAGTATGGAGCAGTTCCGCATGCTGGGAATGTGTATCAGGGAAGAGGTGAAAACAGCAGAGCACAGGGGGATGGGTTCAGTGAGGTGGGTGCCGAGAAGGCATGGGTGCTGTGTGGGGATGGATGCTGAGAGGGGTGGGTGCTGTGTGGAGGTGAATGTAGAGAGAGCCTGGGTGCTATGTGAAGATGGCTGCTCAAAGGGACTGGCTGCTATGTAGAGATAGTATATGTATATATGTGTGCTTCACGCGCTCAGGAGTTAAGGGAAGGATTGCAGCTATGGAAAGGGGTCTTTGGAGGGAGTCACTATGGAAAAGGATCTTGGGGAGGGGTGCTGATATGGCAAATGGTCTTAGGGAGAGGCACTAAGTGAGTTGATAACAGGGGTATCAACGCAAAAAAATGTTTACAACCCCTCATTGGGTATAAGGGCCCAAAATGTTTTTTCCACCTGGGCCATCCATTTTTTAGCGCTGCAACTGCTCAGGAGTTGGTGCCCTTCGATACTAACAGTCCCTTCATTAGACCTATTGAATGTGCCGGCAACTGTAGATGCCACATTCCTATTGTGAAGATAGGACTCCTGAGTATTCAAAATCTGGTAAGCAGAAGAACAAAAAACAATGTGGTGGATCGCACGGCTGCATAATTTAATATAAAATGTAACATATTAAAATTACAGTCTGTATTGTTTTCCACATTTGGTATATTTTCAATTGTAGTTCTTCAAAATAATATAGTTTAAATATACGACTACATAGTTATAACATATGGAAAATATTGTTTGCCATTAGATCCATTCATTTATATTTGTTTTTACTCTACGGCTTACGGCAAAACGTTTATTTATTGTGACATAAAACTATTAGTATTCTATTAGCATAAGCACATATTTATATATGCAATTATAATACAATTTTTTCTTGTTACCATGTTTTTATTGTTTTTTATCATTTGCAGTTATTACTGTTTAATACCTTTTTACTGAAATTGCTCATTATCATTTGTAATATGAAGCTAAGATCTCACATTAATACTGTTATCTGTTATTTGCTTTTGTTCCCCCAGCAATCTGCACCCACCAAACAACACAGAAATCTGAATACTAATAAAGTTTCCTTATCACAATTATGTTTTCTCATTATTTCATTGTTTCTTATTGCAATAAAATATTTACAATGCAAATTAACGATATTGGGTTTTAACCCCATGTGTGCCAGTGATCTTACTTAGTTCTAGAAACTGTGCTAAAGAGACAAAGAGCAAAAAATTGTCACCTATTAAAAATGTATTTTTTTTGCATTAAATGACCACTGTATTGACCTAGCAAGAGGAGCTAGTTATTTTAAATATGCATTGATCATTAATGCAATACTTATTTAATACATTAAGACTTTCTCCACTACAAGTTTATCCTGCGCTCCTACTTCTCTGCCCTCAGTCTTGCCAAACAACACTACTTCTCATCACTAATATCAAACCTGTCCTCCAACCCTAAACGTTTATTTGTTGCATTGAATCCCCTCCTTTGCTCACCCCCACCTCCTGCCCCATCCTGTCTCACGGCTGATGACTTTGCCAGCCATTTTAAAAATAAAATTTAAACCGTCCGAAATGAGCTCTCCTCCCAGCTTGGCCCTATCCCACCATCCTCTCCACAAACTGACAACACACCTCCTCTATGATCTGTATCCTGAGTTCCCTCTGCTGATCCTTGGTTGCACCTGTACCTCCATCCATATTTGGTACCATCTGGACACTTCCTCCTCCTCTGCTGCAGACAACTCTTCATAAGCTGCCATCCTTCTGTGTTTTCTACAGAGATCCCACCACTGCCACCAATGCTTGATATGAACCTGGTTCAAACCTACCCCAGCAGAATCATGTAGTTCTTGTTCTCTGTGGCACAAAAGATGGATTCTGAAGAGGGCAATGCCCAAAAGGTACAGGCAGAGAATACTGCATACAGGTTACTAGTGGCAATGGCAAGACCACTCCCCAAGTCAGGATACACCACACAGAAATAGTATCACACCTTGTATATGTGAAAACTATCTCACAACCTTTATTGAATGATCAAAACAACATATTTATACTCACAAATACCACATCCTTTTGTACTTTTGTGTATGTGTGATGTCAGCCCATCTGGCTTGTAACCTTGGGCTATCAAAGCTCTTGAGATCAAATTCACCAGATATCTATAGCTGGCTAGTGAACAAACCTTTATGTTAAACTCAAGTGTTTGCTTAGGACTACTTGAAGTATATACATTTGTCTTGACCCAAGGTCTTTATGTGTGAGTGTGCAATGATCGGCAGATATCTTCTATGCAGAGCATTTTTAACAATTCCACATACGGTATGTTTTATATAAAAAATTTCCCTCTTATAATATATTATAACTAGAATACATAATAACCATGTACAGGCAACATATAACCACACAATAACACATACTCTTCATGCTCCCTTGGCCATATTCATAAATTACTGGCAATATGAGTCCTTAAACAATTAAATCATGACAGTATAGCTCACAGCTTCACTGAGGTACACAAGCCCCTTAACTACAACAAGGTAGCGGCCATTATAATAGCAGTTTTTTTGGTCTGTATTGCTCAGTCGAGTCCGACTCTCTTTGACCTCATAAACCATACACACTACTACTAGAGTGGGTTACCAGTTCCTTCTCCAGTGGGCCACATCATACAGCTCCTGGTATTCCTAGGTGGTCTCCCATCCAAGTACTGACGAGGCCCAACTCTGCTCAACTTCAGGGTAGTGTGACCTCTTGGTTCCCTGACCGGAATCAAACCCAGGTCACAGTGGTAAAAGCACCAAATCCTAACCACTGGACCACCAGGAAACCCATATAATAGCACTATAGAATATTACATTTATTTTCAAAGATTAGAGTATTTTCCTCTATTAAAGTGTTTGTCTCCTCCCTAATAAAGTCATTAAGATGAGTTTGGGGTTTTGGCTGAGAGATAGATCTGACTGGTTTTAATAATAATCAGCTTGCTGCCACTGGTAGCCTCTAACACAAAAAGACCCCAGCCAATGAAGTTCATAGTGTTGGTCTTACAATTTAGCAGTATCATTCCCCCTTTGTCCCTATAATAGGTGGATATCAGCTTTGACAGTAAATTTAATATTGAATGCTGCTTTTTTAAATGATTGAATATAAATATTATTAATTACCAATGTCTAAATTTAACATATAGCTCATGTTATTAGGGCAATACAATGGATGACCTGAGGTGTAGAAAATGAATTAGATTCCCAAGAGAAGACTGATGCTGGGAAAGACTGAAGGCACACGTAGAAGGGGACGGCAGAGGCGGAGATGGATATATGTGGTCATAGAAGTAATGAACATGAGTTTGAGGTAGCTCAGAGGGGCAGTAGTTGACAGATGTGCCTGGTGTGCTATGGTCCATAGGATCACTGAGAGTCGGACATGACTGAATGACTAAACAACAACATACTTAGTCCATTTAATGCCGGTTAGATCTTTGTGTGGTAGCCACACAAGTCGGACCTTTTGGGTTACGTGTATTATTTGTTACACTATTATGAGAAAAAGTCACTGCAAATGTTTTTTTTTCCCTGAAAAATTAAATAGATTACAAATAAGTAATATATTTACTAAACATTGCATCCAATTATTATGGTTCTGTATTTAGCATAAATGCACCATAAACTAAAAGAGTGCACAAATAATGCTTCATTAAAAAAAATGTTTTTAAAAAATATAATTTTTTAATACTTTTGTGCTGTTTTATATGTACAAAATTCACTGATTTATCAGATAAACGTGCAAGTATTTTTATTTCTTCTGTGGAACCTACTGAAATAAAACAAATACCAATATCAATGCAATGATGACCCATCTGCAAAGAACCGGAACAGCCATTCATTGAGCACCAGCTGAACTCTCCACTGATACAAAGTATCACTTACACCTACAGGACCTCTTGTCCGGCACATGTCCACTTATTATTGCATTTTAATTAGAGAAACATTAATTGAACAGCAGCACCAAAATGCTCGTCTAGTCTGATCATTATGTATTAAAAGGAACTGTTGTTTCTCCGATGATAATGAAAAACAATATTTTGTGCAAAACAAAGTTACCACAGTCCTTTGGTAATCCTTTAGTGCATCCAGTTGGTAGCTGCAGCCCTTGCTTCCCACTGTGCTGCCAGATGAGGCGGTGCTGCAATGTAATGACATTAGCATTTGTTTTAACAAGGAGAGCAATATTTTACCTACGATAGGGCTTCTTCGTGCTTATTTTATCTACATAAAAAAAACATGGCTTAATTAAACTTCTGGATAACTTTTTGCTTATTCTAGGCATAATTTCCTTCATAGTGTTTGACCCTACTACTTCCACTGGAAGGCTGTTCCACTGATCTATTACCCTTCTGTGAAGTAGTTATTGCACTGCACTGATATGGCCTAGTTTAATGCCCCACGCACCCCTGCTTTAAATGCTTATACAACTCCTACTATAATCAAATCAGCCCTGACTTTAAACCAGTGGTTTGAACCCATATATAGCCTTTAGACACAGGGATCGATCTGGTATATATAGGCTTTCTAGTGGGACGCTCACTCTCAGTAATGAGAGTCACAATTAATACAGCTTGCCTTTATTATTATAGATCACTAGCTGGGACTGTTGGCTAAAAGTTTTCAAGGAGTTCCCTCCTATACTAATACATGAGAGACCTTTATCATAGGAGTCTTCCTCCCTAGACTATGGGCAGAGACTCTAAGCACATAGTGCCATTATATTAAAAGAAGCACTACTTTCTATATATCTTGAGGGTGCTTTGTGAGTGCATGGAGAATATTTATGCAATATAAAGGATTCATTATTATCTATAGCTCGACTGAAGGTTGGAATAAGTATACCCACTCATTAAGAGTTATATATCACACAATTTATGGGTTAATGGGATTGTCTGATTGCTCACATTTGCCCTTTTTTAAACACCCTTTGTCACATTTTAAATTCCTTTTAATCACCGCTGTCATGTAATAAATTGAAAATTCACACTGATTCAACGTTTATTAGTCCCACTATTTGTATATTGACTAAGTAGTTGTTTCACATATTATCACTACATCTACTAATCATGACCTCTTGTTCTTGCATTACTCTTTTCTGGAAAGATATGAGCCTCCCCTGTGTCTCTTTCCCCCTCCCCATGTCTCTTTGCCCCAACCCCTGTGTCTCTTTGCCCCTCCCCTGTGTCTCTTTCCCCTGCCCATGTGTCTCTTCCCCCCTTCTCCTCCCTCCCCTGTGTTTCTTTGCCCCCCTCCCTGTGTCTCTTTGCCCTCCATCCCCTGTGTCTCTTTGCCCTCCATCCCCTGTGTTTCTTTGCCCCCCTCCCATGTGTCTCTTTGCCCCCTCCCTGTGTCCCTTTGCTCTCCATCCCCTGTGTCTCTTTGCCCTCCATCCCCTGTGTCTTTTTGCCCCCCTCCCTGTGTCTCTTTGCCCTCCATCCCCTGTGTCTCTTTGCCCTCCATCCCCTGTGTTTCTTTGCCCCCCTCCCATGTGTCTCTTTGCCCCCTCCCCTGTGTCTTTTTGTCCCCTCCCCTTTGTCTCTTTGCCCCTCCCATGTGTATCTTTCCCTTCCTTCTCCTCCCTCCCCTGTGTTTCTTTGCCCCCTCCCTGTGTCCCTTTGCCCTCCATCCCCTGTGTCTCTTTGCCCTCCATCCCCTGTGTCTTTTTGCCCCCCCTACCTGTGTCTCTTTGCCCTCCATCCCCTGTGTCTCTTTGCCCAACTCACTTGTGTCTCTTTGCCCCCCACCCCTGTGTCTCTTTGCCCCTCCCATGTGTCTGTTCACCCCTTCTCCTCCCTCTGCAGTGTTTCTTTGCCCCCTCCCTGTGTCTCTTTGACCTCCATCCCCTGTGTCTCTTTTCCCCCCTCCCCTGTGTCTCTTTGCCCTCCATCCCAAGTGTCTCTTTGCCCCCCTCCCTTGTGTCTCTTTGCCCCCCTCGCCTGTGTCTCTTTGCCCTCCATCCCCTGTGTCTCTTTGCCCCCCTCCCCTGTGTCTCTGTGGCCCCTGCCCTGTGTCTCTTTGCCCTCCATCCCCTATGTCTCATTGCGCCCCTCCTCTGTGTCTCTTTGCCCCCCTCCCCGTGTCTCTTTACCCTCCATCCCCTGTGTCTCATCTCCTCCCCCTCCTCTCAAAGCCACGGCTAAAGCCGCGTATGGCACTTGGTGAGTGTGGGCAGCTAAAGCTAGACATGGTGCGCACCCGCAGCCAAAGCCTCACATGGCACTTGAGCGGCATGCTGCGCATACAGCAACATAAGTCTGTGTATCATATAATAACTGGATTTCTTGGAATTCTGAACACGAAACACGTTTTTTTTTTAACTTGTTTTAGACATTCAAATGTGAACACAAATGTACTATTTATTTACACTATATATATATATATATATATATATATATATATATATATATATATATATATATATATGTGTTAGTATATTTAGCCTATATACAGTAGGTGTGTAAGTGTGCATGTGAAAATCTTCAAACAAATCTGGGTAGGATTGCCTGATATTTCTCTACCTCTATTGGATGACACCAGACTGATATACTACAGGATATTACCCCCTATGGAGTGGCTGCTCTTATAGTGGGTTATCATGTCCATAGAACTAACCTATGTAATATAGTTCATTCTTGTATTGAGCTCCTCTGACTACAAATCATAATATCAAAAAATAAATAGTTTCCAATATATCCTGTGCTAAGATGCAAATGGTGTATAAAACAGATGCAGCATTGTCTCTATATATATAGATCCCATTACATATACAAACTTTAATGAGAAATATTTGCCTAGGAGCGCTCTAGATGTATGCTGACCCTGTTTACATCATATTGAGGAGTGGTGCCAGTCAATAAAATAATACATATAAAAATAAACGTAGCGGCTGTGCTACACAGAACGTCACAGGCTGTGCCTTCCACTTTATTGGAAGCCGGCAGAATTATACAGTGCTCCACGGCCTGAAACAATAAGCTAAGCGAACACATCCACAAGCCATGGTTACGATGCAGTGATGATGAAGGACTGGGATCCAAGCACTTGTGCTCAGTGAGATGAGAAAATGAATATGTGAATAGTAATGGAGTGGGCACGCAGATTACTGCTCATTGGAATACAGATTTATTGCTGTTTAACAAGGCAATAATAATTTAGACTCTGGATAGAACTTTTACTGGCTGTCGAGTGCTAGAACAAGCCGTATGAATGGGATTGTACTGGGGCCATTCAGCTTGACCTTGGTGAATATCCTTTCTTATAGAACAAAATATGGATTTTTCTATTTTTCCCTGCTTTGAAAAGCCATCATAGTCCTTTATTTAAATGACTACAAAAAATATTACAATATGCAAATTCTAAGGTATGTAGGAATACAAGTACAGTGATAGTGCAATACAAATGGATCTGCAGGGGGCCCTACTCCGAAGAGCTTACAATCTAGACAGGTTGTGTCCTAATGAGAACTCCATTAGACCTAATGAATGCATTGGCAGTTGTAGATGCTGCATCCACATTGTGCAGATACAAACTTACTGTGCAATTACCGTCTCCTTTCTGTAGATCACTGGAAACTAAAATTACATATTCCACAGGTCTGTATAGACCCCCATGGTGGATGCTCTAATGCATGGTCTATATATATATATTTATATATACAGAATAAACACATTTTGTATATTAAAGCTATAAAAGCAATTGTCACATCAATTTAATAAATAGATATATAAATAAATAAATACAAATTATATATATATCAAGTCAAAAAGCGATACTGATACAAGTATGAGCTAAAAACAGTAAACAGAAAGAGATGGAAAAAAAATTGGAAAAATAAAATTCATTGGCCAGAGTTAAGTGAGAGAAAGACTAGCATTGTGAATAATGTCCTGATAGGTCAGTAAGTAAGTCTATAGATCAGGTTGTAGAACACAGCAGAGTAAAATAAAGAGCAATATCTTTCAGCATAGCATATAGCTTACAAAAACAGCAATAGAAGGGGGGAGGTAAGTGGAATGTATGTGCTATAAGACATTAAGATAGTGGGCCAGAAAGTCTAAGTCAATATTAATTCCCATATCCTTTGTATTAAAAAATTGAATCATTTTTAATTCGAAAGTTTTCCGCTGTTGGATAGTGCTGAAATTCCCTCTGAGTACTTTTATTTTGAGGTTCTGGATGGAGTGATTCTCCTGGGTGAAATGGTGTCCAACTGGAGTACAGTAACTGTCCTCATGGTGCTTTTTGATGGAGCTTCGGTGGAGGTCCATTCACATGTGTAGTGACAACACTGATTAGCATGGAAGCCTTGGCTTGTACTGCTCTATTTCCTGAAATGGGATGAGACTTTGAATACACAGGAAGTATCTGTACAACTGATATGTGGCACCTAGTTCTTCATAAGGTCTAATGGAAAGCTGAAATGAAGAAAATAACCTATTTAGATCACCTGCCTTTTCCTGGTCACTAATTTTCAGATGGCCTAAGTCACATTACAATGTTCCTATAGCTTCCTTCCTCGCCTTCTTCCCATTAATATAGTTAAAAAATATTTTAGGGTTAGTCTTACTTGCCTTGTTGATTTCCTTGTATTCCTGTAAAGCAGTCTCTGTCCCCTCTTGTTTGTATAATTTAAAATGCCTGTTTTTTACTCTGTATCTTGATCTTTAAATCATTGTTAAGCCACATTGGATGGGATTTACTCCTTTTACTTTTATTCCCACTTGGTATATGGTGATAAGTTTGTATATTTAGTAAGGATTTAAATGTTGTCCATTTATGTTCAGTGTTTTTACCTATCAGTTCTCTGTCCCAGTCTGTATTTTGTATTGCTGCCCGAAGACCATTAAAATCTGCCCATTTTAAAATTAAGCGTTTTCGTTGGCCCCTTAAAATTTGTTTTTTTTAATTCCATCTCAAATGAGACTGTGTTGTGATCACTGTTTCCCAAAGGTTGCCCTATTCCAACATTTGATACCATATCAATATTATTTGTGATGACTAAATCTAAGATGGCTTCATTTCTAGTAGGTTCTTGTATAACCTGGGCCAGATAATGATCCCTGAGTATACTCAAGAACCTGCTCCCCTTAGCTAAACTGCTGGTCTCATTTACCCATTTTATTACAGGGTAATTACAATTTCCCACTATTAGAAATTGCCCATGCTTTTAGCTGCATTTCCAATCTGTAACAATAATTGTATTTTCTCACTTTCAGCTATATTTGGGGTTTATAGCATACTCCAACTAATATTCTTTTGGAATTTGCTGCTCCGCTATTTAACTATACCCACAAACATTCAACTCTATACTAGTTCCTCCATATAGATCTTCTCTGACTATAGGCTTAAATTCAGGCTTAACATACAGACAAATCCCTCCTCCTCTTTTACCATTTCCTCTATCTTTCCTAAATAGGTTATAACCATCCAGATTAACAGTCCAGTCATGAGATTCATCCCTCCACGTTTCAGTAACGCATTTTCATTAATTGCTAATAATTCTAACTTTCCCATTTTTCCTGGCAAGCTTCTGGCATTAATAAGCATACATCTTATGTTATGAGTCTGTAGTTCTGAAATGCCTGCCACTGTACTTGAGTTTCTTAGTACTACCTCCCTATTGACTATACTACCCCTCCCCCATCTCGTCCCCTAATAGTTGTTAATTCATCCCTTATACCCTCTACACTTTCTACCCCATTACTTATATCTAGTCCCTCGCCCCCACCTACTAGTTTAAAAACTCCCCAGCCGTTCTACCATCCTATCCCCTAGTACAAAAGCTCCCTCATCATTAAGGTGCAATCCATCCCTGCTATAGAGATTGTACCGAAGTGAGAAGTCAGCCCAGTGCTCTAAAAACCCAAACCTCTCCTTAGTGCACCACATCTTTAACCACGCATTAACCTCCCTAAGCTCCTTCTGTCTCCCTTGAAGAAAATACTACCTTGGAGGTCCTTGCCTTCAGCTTATTACCAAGTTCTCTAAATCATTCTTTAGGACACTCCATCTTCCATTAACTTTGTCATTGGTACCAATGTGTCCAAAGACCGCTGGTTCATTACCAGCCCCTCCCAATAATTTGTCTACCCGATCCACAACATGATGAACCTGAGCACCCGGGAGACAGCAAACTGTCCGATTGCTGGGATTGGGGTAACAAATCACCCTGTCTACCTTCCTAATAATAGAGTCCCCTACCACCAAAACCTGTCTGTTGCTCTGCCTATTCTGCCCTCCCACTCCTCCAGTAGAACTGTTCTCCCGGCTGTTAGAGGGAACAGCTCTATCTGGCATTGCCATTCCTGAAAAGGACATCCCCAACAGTTTCACTCAATCTGGCAAATCTGTTGGTGTTTGCCAACTCGGTATTGATATGCCTCCTACTCCTGTTCCCCCTGCTTCCCCTTCTAACTGTAACCCAGCTACCTCCCTTGACATCCTCACTAGCCCAAACTCCACCCTCCTTGCTAGGCCCAGCTAAACTGTGCTCAGTGAGCACCAACCCCCTTTCCAGTGGAGCATTATCAGTAAGTACTGCAATTCGCCTCTCCAGTTCTCCAATTTGAGCTTCCAGAGAGGCAACATGCTCACACCTCTCACAGAGGTATGGACCCTGGATCATCTGTTCCAGTATTGCATACATATGACAGGATGTACACTGAGTGAGTTTGCCGCTGGACTGACTCATAATTATAAAAAAAAAAAAAAAAAAAAATATATATATATATATATATATATATATATGTATATCTTTTTTTTCTTCCTCCTTTGCACTATAAATCTGTCCTCCCTTTTCTTTGAACTCCCTCCTTTTATTTAAACTCCTACACTTTTACTAGAATTGCCCTTGATACTAGAAATGTTTGCAAGCTCACAAGTTCGCCCCTTCTCCTGTTTATATTAACTTCTGCCTTCTCACCTGGACACAATTAGTGCACTCTGCAAATTATCAGCCTTTACTTGCAAGGAAAATCCACTTGCAAAAGCAAAAACATAATTTCATATACATTACAAGCTATATTTTTACATTCTAAAACATGCCGCCTGTTTTAAGTTGTTGCACTTGTTGAAAAGAGCATATTTTAATATGTGACTAGAGTGGACGTTTAATATATTATTGGGAGATCTTTTTTTTTCTTTATATGAGTTCAAGGGCTGAAGAGGGAAGGTGGAGCATGAAGCTCTATGTCTAGAGGCAAAAGAAAAAGGTAAATCAACTGAGTGGATGATATGAGGCCCAGTGACCAGCGACGTAGGAAAACAGGAGGGGGGACGAATCCCCCCAGAATTGAGGCTCCCCAATTATAGGCACCTCCTTTAACTGCCAGATCGGCAACTCTCACGAGATCCCGCTACTCGAGTGATCTCGTGAGACTCGACGGTCAGAATTCTGCTGACAGCCAGTGCACAAGAGGTGAAGGGGATGGGGACAGGGAGGTGAGGAGGATAGGAAAGGGGTGAGGGGGATAAGGAGGGGTAGAGGGAGGTGAGAGATTTCTATATATATATATCACATATATAGTTGTGAGCATGTGGGTTGTTGCTAACGCTTGTGGGCTCGCGTAGCGAGCCCGCAGCAACTGAGGCCCTCGCAAAGCGAGGGCCACAGTTGCTGGCAAGGAGCGACAAAGGCGCTCCTTGCGCTGGTGACGGCACTCATCCCTACGCCTCCCTACGATGCGAAGCGAGGGGCTGCAGTTGCGGAGGTGGAGGCTCCCACGTCGGCTGCAATAAGGCGCAGGCGGGACTTACACCGGAAAATTTACGGACTTACCATTCAAAAATACGAGCTCGCAAAAATACGCCTTAACGCCCGAACTGCACGCACATGAAGACATTAAAAACACAATAAATACACACAATAAATACATAAAAAGCATACCCACAGCAAGGGGGGGGGGGGGGGGGGTCACCCAGGACCTCTGCAAGTGAAGTTACACCTCAATTTAAGTCCAAATTCCAGAGTTTACGCACACCAAAATCCCCATAGGAAGAAAAAAAATGGCTGCCGAAAAAAACGAAAACGAGGCTACAGGACTCTAAACACGCAAAACACCACCAAGCACATATGCATTTTCCAAAAAGTCGTACAAGGTACAAGATACACCATTAGCAAGGACACAAAAATTCGACCTTAACGCCGAACCGCGCGCACATACAAACATTAAAAACACAATAAATACACACAACAAATACATAAAAAGCTTACCCACAGCAAGGGGGGTGGGGGGGGGGGGGGGGGCACACAGGACCTCTGCAAGTGAAGTTACACCTCAATTTAAGTCCAAATTCCAGAGTTTACACACACGAAAATCCCCTAAGCATGAGAAAAAATGGCCACCGAAAAAAACGAAAACGAGGCTACAGGACCCTAAACACGCAAAACACCACCAAGCACATACAATTTTCCAGCTTGTCCCGCAGCTGGAGACGGAGGTGGGGCCAGGGTGAGCCCCCCGGCTGCCCCCTGCCTTAACTGGGCTCTGCCGGCCTCCGGGGCCCCAGGAGGAGCCGATGAAGAACCGCCACCAGGAGAAGGAGACACAAAGGGAAGGAGGGGGAAGACACAGAGGAGAGAGGGAGAGACACAGGGCAGGGAGAGGAGTGAGGAGAGACACAGGGCAGGGAGAGGAGGGGGAAGAGACACAGGGAAGGGGGGAGAGACACAGGAGAGTGAAAGGAGGGGGAATGAGAGACACAAAGGAGTGAGAGGTGGGGGGAGAGACACAGGGGAGTGAGAGGAGGGGGAGATACACAAATGAGTGAGAGGAGGGGGGGAAGAGACACAGGGGCGTGAGAGGAGGGGGAAGAGACACAGAGGAGTGAGAGGAGGGGGGGGGAGACACAGGGGAGTGAGAGGATGGGGGAAGAGACACAGGGGAGTGAGAGGAGGGGGGAAGAGACACCGGAGTGAGAGGAGGGGGGAGAGACATAGGAGAGTGAGAGGAGGGGTGGAGAGACAAAGGGGAGTAAGAGGAGGAGGAAAAGATACAGTGGAGTGAGAGGAGGGGGAGAGATACAAAGGAGTGAGAGTAGTGGGGAGAGACACAGGGGAGGGAGAAGAGGGGGGAAGAGACACAGGGGAGGGGGGAGACACAGGTAGGAGAGGAGGTGTAGACACATAGGGGAGGGAGATAAGGGGGAGAGACACTGAGGATGGGGGAGACACAGGGGAGTGAGAGGAGCGGGGAGAGACACAGGGGAGTGAGAGTGGGGAGAGACAAAAAGGAGTGAGAGGAGGAGGAAGAGGTTGACGAGGAGGGGGGAAGAGACAAAGGGGAGGAGGGAGACACACAGGGGTTCGAGAGGAGGGGAGTAGACACACAGGGGAGGGAGAGGAGGGGAGTAGACACACAGGGGAGGGAGAGGAGGGGGGAGAGACACAGGGGATGGAGAGGAGGGAGAAGAGACACGGGAGGGGGGAAGAGACATGAGGAAAGAGACACAGGAGCGAAAAAGAGACACAGGGGAGGGAGAGGTGGGGCAAGAGACACAGTGGAGGGAGAGGTGGGGAAAGAGACACGGGGGGACAGGGGGGGAAATGAGACACAAGGGAGGAAGTAGACAGAGGGAGAGACTAGCAATGAGCGCCGCCGAAGGCGCTCATCGCGAGGCCAGTAAAGTAGAGGGAGAGATGCTCCCATTTTGTGGCAAACAACATTGCCAGGATTCACATTTTATTGCTGTCATTTTTGACGGACAAGTTTCTAGTATATATATATATATATATATATATATATATATATATATATATATATATATATAATGTGTATGTACTGTATCCCCCCCAGATTTTTTTCGGTTCCTATGCCCTTGCCAGTGACACCTGCAGAAATGACTGCTCAGTCCTGATGGAAATGCAACTAAGAAATGACAGTGGGAGGGTGAATCTGCTGAATGGAAAATATTGGGACCAGTGACATCGGTTGAGCCTCTGCAGAAAACTCTAAAGTCTTAAAGTATCGTTAAGCATGGAATAATTAGTTAATTTGAAAAATTATGCTTTTACTGGACTACGGAGGCTTTTATGAAATGTTGGTGAAAGTTGTGTTTATAAAAGCGATGTTCATGTTTCTGGATAGCAGTGCTTGAACTTTCTAATGCAAGCAGGCTGCTTCTGGGCCAGAGAGGGGGAAGGGATGTGGTGTCAATTTTAGTTCCAATGATCTAGCAGTCTTCCAGCTTCTCCTGGTTTCCACCTCCCCACCCCTCACTAAGCTTATAAATAAACACACCATTAAACCACTACGGTGATCCTTTCATTTTCTTTTTTCAAAACATTGCAGCACTTTATCAGTAACGTAAAAATGTTGGCTTCAGTAGGTACTTTTTTGTAAGTTTCATTATAATTTACCCCACCAGTATTACAATAAAAGTGTTCAAGGGACTATAAAGTCAAATTATTTTGTTTTATTAAGTATTTAGTTTTTTGTAATTTTTAACTAGGTGAAATAATTAATGTTATCCTCCTCAATGTAATTCTGATGTAAAATGACACTTCACCTCATTCTAAGAAGCCTCAGAGTAACAGTTTCTCAGCTTCTGAAACTGCCCTTTTCTTCCTGTTCTCTCTCATGAGAGGTGGCATCTTACAGAGCTGTGACCTAAGACCATGCCCACATGCTGAATCAAGAAGGCACACAGCGTATCACTTTCTGCTAACTAACAGTAATGCATTTGTAGTGTGGAGCCCCACCTCTCTGGGTATGGCCTGGATGAGCAAGATGTCATCCCTTATGAGAAATAACAGGAATAAAGTTTGCATCTGTTACTCCAGGACACCTTAGAAGTAAATGAAATGTAAATGTATATGGTAATTACAATGAGAAGGATACAAATGAATTCAATTAATTAGTTATTAGTGAGTTAACACACACACACACACAGACAGAAGGAGCCTTTGAATTTAGATACAGCTTCTGCACAGTTATAATGCAGCATCTAAAACTGCCAGTGCTCTCATCAAGACTAAAATGGTTAGGGAAGAGGAAGGGTAAGAGGGCAAGCTCTTCAGGATGGCCCACAAACACACATAGAGGCTATGGAGCGGCACATGGAGTAACAGCAAACTCACCTCCATTAAGGTCAATCTTGGGTACTCCCATCCTGTAAAGTCCTTGCCACTGCTGTAGGCCACGTGGCAAGTTGTAAACCAATAATAATTACGTGTAAGTGTTCTTGTATCAATTCATTAGTAATAATACCTGTCATTTGGTTAATAACACTTCAGGGGATGCTGATAATGAACAATACTACAATTTATACTTTTCATGAGTATTAACTCACAAACATTACTAAGAATGTTCTTAAAACATGATATCCAAAATGGTGAGAATAACACATAAAATAGTGAAGATTAATACATGTGATCACTTGGAAACCATGCCACTATTATGGGCTGGAATGTTCACATAACAATGTATTGGACAGTAAATAGGGATAATTATTTCAGAAGAATGGCACACTTCATACAGATTTTAGGATTTAGATGCACCAGTATGTAAAATTATGTTGAAATTAATGTTCTAAATATCACTTTTAACATTGAAAGTGAAAACACTCGGCCATAACCACATCACATCTCAATTAACAGAAGATTAGTGACATGCAAACATATGATTACAGTTCTCAAATGCATGAAGGGATGGGTGAACAGGAAATGTTCTATAGGAAGGTAAATATATTATCATTACATAAATGTTATGTATGTTGATGTCCCAAAACCCGAACCATTGAAAACACATGGTAACATTGATGAAGGTATAACAAAACTTTATTATATACACAGGGCAAAGTCAGAAATGTATACGACTGTGCATTAGTAATATGGTTGTGGTGTGGGCGGATCCCGGGAAGGAGGCTGTTTGGAAAATAAGGGGCACCTAAATGGTTCAAGCTAATACTGTATAATAATAATGATACAAAGCATCTACTAAGGTCAAATATGGTCAGTACACCAAAGTAACCAGATTCTGATGCATCCAAATCTCATCATACATCACTCCATTTAAAGAAGTAATCAGTAATGTGCATAGCACTTACATCTGGTCTTCATCTGCTCAATCAAATCAAACAGATGCATAAACATCTGTACTATGTAATCTAATCCAGTCACACACATATAGTATGTTCCAAAAATGTAAAATCTGAAAAAAAGGTAGTCAAGACATTAAAAAGGCAGAGGAGGATAAAAAAAAAAAAAAAAAAAAAAACTTGCATGTATAGTACAGTGCTAAATACCATTAACTTTTAGTAACTTTTATTTGTAACACGCCAATATATTCCGTAGCACACTACAGGGGATAAAAACAAGGAAAAATACAGCATTAACAACCTTCCAAAAATGGAGGACCCTGTTTTGAGCTTAGAATCTTTGCAGAAAGGGCTTTTTCCCAAAGCATCCTAGAAGACTGAAAACTCGCCACTTAAAATCTAAAGGTAATGAAAGGGGCAGAAATCAGGGAATGATTAAACAGATAAGGAATAAAAAAGGGTCAGAAGAGAAGTGAAAGTTAGAAAGGTTTTTCATTTAGAGGGAGAGAGAAGGAACAGAGGTGAGGGCTGTAGCATTTAATATGTTGTCTGCCCCTAGTGGTGAGATAATATATGCAAGTAGGAAAGTCAGGTGATTCCCATTTCACTATATATTTAATCAGAAATGGGGTGGGAGCGTGAGGGGCAGGGAGGGAGGGCAGAACTCCCAGAATTCAGAGTAACCAGTGAGGCCTTCTGAAACCGGGATGCAGGTAAAATTTGGGGCTAAAAAGAAAACAATAAAAATACGGTATGAGAGAGAGAGAGAGAGAGGGAGAGAGAGAGGGAGATAGAGAGGGAGAGAGAAAGGGAGAGAGAGAGAGAGAGAGAGCAGTTAGCAGAAAGGAAATGCCAAGACATGTGGAAAGGAGGAGATCTAGGCAAATTATACAGTCAAATTAAACATATGTAAGAGTTGAACTAATGTTAGAAATAATTCTATGTCATCAAAAATAATAGCAAGCATATAGTAGAAATATTAATAAAAGATATTGGCTCCTGGGAAGATGCAGCTTTCAAGGTCTTCTTCATACCTGATGGTGTGTATGTAACTCCCAGAATACAGAGTAACCAGCAAGGCCTTCTGAAACCAGGATGCAGGTAAAATTTGGGGCTGATGGTGTGTATGAAACTCCCAGAATTCAGAGTAACCAGTGAAGCCTTCTGAAACCAGGATGCAGGTAAAATTTGGGGCTGATGGTGTGTATGAAACTCCCAGAATTCAGAGTAACCAGTGAGGCCTTCTGAAACCAGGATGCAGTTAACATTTGGGGCTGATGGTGTGTATGAAACTCCCAGAATTCAGAGTAACCCGTGAGGCCTTCTGAAATCAGGATGCAGGTAAAGTTTGCGGTTAAAAAGAAAGCAATAAAAATACGGTATGAGAGAGGGAGAGAAAGAGGGAGAGAGAGAGGGGGAGAGAGAGAGAGAGAGAGAGATAGAGGGATAGAAAGAGGGAGAGAAGAGAGAGCAGTTAGCAGAAAGGAAATGCCAGTACCATAACTGTAACAAGATATAAACTTACTTGATCTTCATCTGCAAGCATTACTAACCATTAGGTGGGTGTCCTAATACATCAGTAGCCATGACCATTAATGGTGATGTGTCATCTCACAATGAATGCTTTGCTGTGACCACAGTTAGTGGTCCAAGAGTCCTATCACCATCTCCATCTGATATGGTTTAGCAGCTTTGATATCACATTCATCTTTCTTACAGGTGTGATCACATTTTAAAGGATTTTTATGATATTATAAGTTCAGAACACCTACTCATTAATACGGAGAGGACGAAAGGTCAGTCATAATCTTTGTTACTTACTTCAAAAACAAGATCTGTTCTCACACTGATATTGAGGAGAGGATTACATGCTTTACTAGTGCATATATTAATGCTGGCTTTGATTAACATTCCATTGTGGGAAATTGCAAGTGTATTGGTATAAATGTACGTTAACAACAATAATGTATAATAAAACTGGATATATGATTTAATTAATATTGTGGTATTCTATACCAAAGGAGGTAGTGACAGCAGATTCACTAGATAACTTTAAAAAGGGGTTGGATATATTTTTGAATAAAAAGGGCATTCAGGGTTATCCTGGATAATTAGAGAGGGAGTATTGATCCAGGGAAGAATCTGATCGCCAGTATCTGGGGTCAGGAATGAATTTATGTTTATTTTCCCTTATCACATAATTGGCAAATGTTTCAATGTTTTTTTTTTTCTCTTTGCCTTCCTCTGGGTCAAGTAATAATTAATAATTAGCAATTAACAATTATTACTTGGTAATAAATAATCCATATATTATAATGATCAGAAGAGATCTAAAAAGGTTGAACTTGATGGACTGAACATCTTTATTCAACCTCAATTTTATATATATACATATATATATATATATATATATATATATATATATATATATATATATATATATATATATATGTATATATATATATGTAACTATGTTTGAGCTACATTTTTAGGAGGGGATGTCATTGATGGAATATCTATCTGAAAGCCACTGTGAATAAATTCTAATTACTTCATATTTTTAACAATGCTTGCATAAGATGAAGATGCCTTCATGGTCCTGAATTGTGTATACAATAAAAAATAAAAGAACATTTAAAAACTAATAAGGCCTTAAAAATTATATATAGGGACTGCAGCATCTCTTCTCAACGGCATTCCTCAATAACCATCAATTGGTGAAATGTTAAACATAACCCTATGTGTCAACAGAAATGAGGATCATGGACCATCTGATGGTAGGTAGCCATCTGCTTACAAAATACTACCATCATATAGGCCATGATTTTTTACTCTGTAGCCAGGCTAGATTATGTTAACATTGGACTGATAAATGGTCACTGAGGAATGCTGTTGAGAAGATCAAAAAATATGTGCAGGCCCTACATCCTCCCTCGCCTTGCCACAGGGCCTCAACTCCCCCTTTACATATGGCTTCTCTCTAGTTGAGGGGTGGTGCAGGGGGAGACCTTGCCCCAGGAAGCAACCGCACTGGTGGTGGCGGAGGCATTGAGGGAGGGGAGAAGTGGCCAGACTGCGGGTGTGCGGGGGGGCCTTTGTGGTGTTGGATGCTCTATTTGGAACTAGAGCATGCTGGATTGCATCAGTGTTCAGTTGGATGAGTGTGCTTTGGTTATCCAACAATTCGTCATGAGGCTGTGCCTCCTCACCACCCTATAGATTATCCGCAGGTTGCTATCCATAGAAGCCTAGTCTGGGGCCCCTAGTAGCCTCCACTTGCTGCTGCATCATGACCATTATCTCCACCAATGGCTGCCTCCAATGACCTTGGAATGGAGGTCTGCTATGCGTGGGCATGGCTGGGTCAGGAAGCGGCGGCAGTGGTGGGTGCCCAGTGGGAAGGGGTTGGGGTCCGGCTGGAACCTGGGTTGGTTGTTCTGGTGGTGAGCCTGGTGTTGGTGGGAGCCAGGTTATGCTGTTGCTGGGAGGAGGTGGGGGTGGTGGAGGAAACCTCTGTGGTCCATCCAGTAGGATGGTCCAGATGGTGATTCAAGTTTTTGGAGGAGGGGGACCGTAGTTGTTATTGGCTCATAACAATATATTGATTCCTGCTGTGGTCTGTATATGCATTCACATACTCTTTAGAACTTGTTGGGCAGTGTGTCATACTAACCAACCAGTAACCATATCTCAGCAAGAGTTGTTAACATGCTGCTGAGAGATTTTCCCTGATAGGCTATTACACGGCACTGCATATCTATCCATACAGTGTCTGTTTCTGCATATGCTGCAGTTGGTACATCCATACATGGACTCTCTATCTGATGATTACTTTTGTTATGCCCACTAATGAAAGTGATTTATCAGTTTCATGGATTTAATGATGAATGAATGATTCATCTATCCATTGTTAAGTCCAGAGAACTGACACATCAGTGTCATTGGTGGTCAGCATTTCCATGTGTTTTGTGTTTTCTATGTGTGTGTGATGTACATGTAGTGGCATGCTGGTGCATCTAAGCACCTGGCTCAACATCTCTGTTAGCACCCTCTCCCACTCGTTGAACTTAACAGACATTTGAGAGCCACCCCTTGGTGCTCTCGCTGCTTTCTCTTCCTCTGCCATCATCCTCCTCACCATAGCCCGGCAGTCATTGAAGCAATGACTGCATTGCTTTCTGCCAAGCCCACTGCTGTCACTGTAGCTTCTATCTCCTTCCATGCCTGGGCCCAGGCCTAACTTCTCTTGTTCCACAAGGATAGTATGTGTGTGTGTGTGGGGGGGGGGGGGGGGGGGGACTGAGGAGGACCATCATCTCCTCATGCCTGTAGTTCGGGGTCCTGTGCCCTCCTGACTGTGGATGGGTATCCTGTCCTTCCTCCTCTGACTCTGAGGTCTGTCCCTCCTCGACATTACCACTCACCCTGGGTGATTCCCTCCCTCTCTATACCTCCACTCCCCTCACTTACACGCCTCTCCACTCCTCTCACCTTCACTCACCTCACCTCCACTCCCCTCACCCCCACACCTCTACTCCCCTCCCTCTACCTCCCCTCCACTACCCTCACCTCCACTTCTCTCACCTCCACTCCCCTCACCTCCACTCCTCTCACCTCCTCACCTCTTACCTCCACTCACCTCCACTACTCTCACCTTTACTCCCTAGGGTCACCTCTTTCTCCTCTCTCTCCTCCTCTCACCCTCTTCTCCTACCCACATCTCCCCTTCTCTCTCCACCACAATCCCAAAAATAACATAACAATAAATGAAAATAAGTGTATATGTATATATTTATGTTGTAAAAAATGTATGTATGTTTTATGTGTCGTACGGTATGTGTTTTATGTCACTTTTATATATTAGGGTATTGGGTGGGGTGGTGGTATGAGGATATAGTGACCTATCTATATGTATATAGCTATGTGTATTATTATTCTATGTGTATGTATATGATGTGTTATCAGTTATTATGTGTTTTGATGGAGTTAATATGTGATTTGATGGGTTTTGAAGTGTAAAATAAGTTGTTTAGAAATATAAAAAAGAATAAAACCGCAGTAACGTGCTCTTCAAAATCGCCTACTCTCACTCTCCAAGACCAAAAACCTCCAGATCCGGGTCTTGCGTGCTTATTTGTTAAAATCTACAACACAGTGAACGCAGGGGCATCAAGATCACAACTTTATTATCTTTCCTTGTTAAAAAGCACAGTAAAATATCAAAATATGGTGTCCCTTTAAACGTTGACAATAATATCTAGCTTAGCAGTTTGCCCTTATACATGCTGTGGTTTTATTTCACTCCCTTGTTGTATGATAGAAATGTATAAATTCTCGTCCTTGTTTTACCTGTAAAGTGAGAACTTGCCAATAAGGTTTGTGATAGATGAGAAAAGGTCAAGAAAGAATTGTCTTAGATGTGTGGGAAAATCAAATATGAAATTGGTTGGTAAACGGACACTAGTTTTACTGAAAAGAGAAAAACATCTGTACATAAAGCAGGATATTGACAGAACAAAATGATCATGTTATTTTGTTTTATGTGGTTGGCTTGTTGGAAGAGTTGTTGTTTGGCTCGATGTGTGAATATTGGCTCCTCAAACACGAGGAACTGCATAAGATCCATAGTGCAGAAGAGATTATTAAACCCTGCCAAGAATTACATGGCAGCTTCCTTCAGTGCTAAAAAGATTGAGAAAAGTGTATTATCCAAGGCCAATGACACTATTTTATACTGAATGAGATGGAATTACATTATAAGCAGGATATTTTTAGAAAATAATAACCAGATTGAAAAACAACGTTCCATCATTTATTTTCTTGCACATACAATTGGAACTGGGAATATACAAAGGGAATATTGGAATACTGGTAATTAAGAATGGCCGCCTCTTGGCCAGAGAAAGGCGCTTCTAGCTAATTGCAATTCAAAATGTAACGGGCCAGTCTCTTCCCTAGGAAAGTTAGTTCAAGAAATGTGTTCTTACAAATTCAGTAATAAAGTCATCTGTAAATAAAATAATTTTCAAATTAATTTTATCTGCATGATGTGCTGGGGCTACTTCCACTTCCCTCCTTGATCGTGACTCACATTTTTTGTCTAGGAGCCATGAGATGGGTGTTCCTTTCATCTAGTAGCTGTTTAATTATTCAGTAGTTATAACTTATCTCTTCATATCATTACTGATCTCAATGTATTGTATAATGGTCAATTTACAAACTTACCAGATGAAAGGAATACTTAACTCATTGTGGCTCCAGACAAACAATGTGAGTTATGTGCAGGGGAAGGAACTGAAGATATACCCAGCACCCCAGGCACGTATGATGCATTTTAAAACCAGTTTGCTTTATTGTTGACTTTATAAAAACATGTTTTATCAAGTGGTGGACAATTAGCTCAGAGCCTTTTACTTGGCTCTTACAGTGACCCTTTTATTAGAGGAACATCACACGAAAATCAAGTTCCATTGTCATAGCATAAAAAAATAGATATGATGGCATATAAGATCCAAATGGCCCATCTCTTCTGCTCATTCTATCTACCTAAAACTTTGCTTAATATAGTCTTATGTTAATTCCAAGGCATGCTTGAATTCATTTAAGTGCTTGTTCCTGCCACTTCCTCTGTAAGGCTCTTGCACTTATCTACTACAATTTCTGTTCTATACATTGTACCATCATTCTATATATGTAGATGATCAGATCAGGCATATGTGGCCAGGCAGGGCTGGATTAACCATTAAGCAAAATAAGCACATGCTTACGGAGTCAAGGTAAGGGGGTTCGATATTGCCAGATTTACCATGGATCATATGGTGCAAAAACTGCAAAAGGTGCATCTGAACCATGCTCCTCAAAAAGGTGTTCCCACAATAAATGAAAAAATGATATATATATATATATATATATATATGGGTGTTTACAAAACCGTAAATTATTAGCAAATTTTAATAAAGTTAAGTGGGTGTTTTTGTGACAAGAAAGAGGACAAAAGAAGGGGTCAATAAATATTAAATTAAGCAACTTCTATTTACTTCAGGCAAAAAATTCTAGAAATAAAGGAGACCATAGCTAAAAATATATTAGGAGACTTTTGCTCCCATTTTAAGATTGCAGTCAGGAAGGAGTTAATCATAGCCCTATAGCAAGATAGAAATCCATGTTTTCTCTGGTTAACTAATTAGCAAAAAGAGCTCATGAAACTGCAGGGAGTGGGTTACTCACTGCTTCAGTATATGTTGCAATGAAGGGGTTACACAGCCTTTCTTTAAAGGGTCAGTGCAAGGTAAAGTAATCTGGCACATTGCTTATTAGTGTGAGAAATGTTGTTTATAAAGCCAACGAAAACCCATCTGTGATGGTTGTCTGCCCTAGGTGCTGGGGTGTTCTCCTCCTCTCTCCCTGCATTTGACTCACATTGTTGTAGTGGAAGCCTCATTAAAAATTAATTTAATTCAGGAAATGTTTTAATTATCCAGCGGCGTGTATACTTTCTCCTGATCTTTTGCTGTGGGTATATGTGACAATGTCCCCACATGATGCAGAGCTTGACATATCCCAGGAGCCAGGGAGCCACGGCCATGGATAAAGGACATTACAGAGAGGTGGAAGCATCCACTATTTATATATATACTAGCGACTTGCCCATCAAAAATGACGGCATGATGGAGTTCTATATATATTTTTTTCTCCCCCACCCCTCACTCCCCTATGTCTCCCCTGCTATGTCTCTCTTCCACTTGTCACTTCCCTCCCTCTCCCTCCCCTGTCTCTCATTCCCTCCTCTCCCTTGCCCTGTGTCTCTTTCCCCCCTCCCGTGTCTCTCTCCCCCTCCCCGTGTCCCTTACCCATCACCCTCAACCGGTGTCTCTTCCCCCCTCGCCCTCCCCTGTGTCTCATACCACCCTCGCCCTCCCCTGTGTCTCATACCACCCTCGCCCTCCCCTGTGTGTCTCCCCCCTCTAGCTCCCCTGTTTCTCCCCCCTCTCCCTCCCTTGAGTCTCTTTCCTCTCTCTCCCTTCCCCTGTGTCTCTTCCCCCTTCCCTGTGTCTCTTCCCCCCTACCCTGTGTCTCTTCCCCCCTCCCCTGTGTCTCTTCCCCCCTCCCCTGTGTCTCTTCCACCTTCTCCTCCCCTGTGTCTCATCCCCCCTCTCCTGTGTCTCTTCCCCCTGACCCTACCCTGTGTCTCTTCCCCCTCTCCCTCCCCTGTGTCTCATACACCCCCTTGCCCTCCCCTGTGCCTTATACCTCCCCTTGCCCTCCCCTGTGTCTCATACCTCCCTCGCCCTCCCCTGTGTCTCATAACCTTCCCCCCGCTTCTCATACCCCCCCTCGTGTCTCATACCCCCTCCCCCTCGCATCTCATACCCCCCTCACATCTCATACCACCCCTTTTGATTGCCCTTACACTCCCCCCTGACCCACAGATGCTCCCTCTGTCCCCCCGGATGCTCCCTCTGTCGCTCCTTACCTGCAGTTTCATTGGTGGTTCAGTGGAGTCCCACCCATCCTGTCTCCAGTGTGGCGCCATAGCTCTGAAGTTAATTTGAAGTCCCCCTATGCTGCAGACCGGACACGCTGGCAGGGACTCCACTGAAGCACCAATGAAACTGCAGGTAAGGGAGGGGGGGTTCTCCCCTGCACAGCTCCCTCTCTCCAGCTGCACAGCTCCCTCTCTCCTTCGGCGCTCCTTGCCAGCCACTGCGACCCTCGCTTCGCAAGCCCGCAAGCGTGAGCAACGTCTTAAGCAAGCTCACCTGCTCACAACTATATATGTGATATATATAGTAGAGTAATTACCCATCATACATCAATGTTATTGACAATTTAGCCATAAAATACAAATTTTAATTGATAGAATATTAATTAGAATGTGAAAGTATAAATCTATACAATCTGTATTTTCTTTTATTTATTTTCTTCTTTTTTCCATTTCTTTTTTATTCTTCATTCTCTCTTTCTCTCCCTTATCTCTCTCACTCTCTCTTTTCCTCTATCTCCTCTCCCCTCCTCTCCCCTCCCTTTTCTCTCTTTGTCTTTTTCACTATCACTATCTCTCTTCTCTCCTTTCCTCTCCCCTAACTTTCTCCTTATCTCTATCCTCTCCCTTCACCTTTCTCCTTTCTGTCTTTGCTCAAGCTTTCTCTTTCACTCCTTTTGTATGTCTCTCTTATTCACTGTCCTTTCCTCACTTCCTTCTCTCTCTCCATTTCTGTCTCTGCACATTGTTCTTTTCTCTCCTTTTCCACGTCTCTCTTCTTCCCTTTCCTATCCTCTCCACTCTCCCTTATCTCTTTACTTTTCTGTCTTTGCTCATACTTTTCTTTTTCTCATTTTGTTATTATTCTTAACTTTTATTTTAATGCACTAACATATTCCGTAGAGCTGTACAGGAAATAAGAACAAGGAAAAATACAATATTACCAAATTGTAGAAGATTGAGAGCCCTGTTTTGAGCTTAAAATCTTTATAGAAAGTGCTTTTTCCCAAAGAACCCTACAAGATTAGAAACTTGCTACTTACAATTTGAAAGGGAATGGAAGAGGCAATAACATGGGAAGAGAAGATAAGGAATTGCAAGGAAGGTAAGGAAGGAAGTGAAAGTTTGCTTAGGTAGGAAGGTATGCAAAGTTAGAAAGTTGGTATCTTGATTCAGGAAGAAGTTAGTATGGCAAGATTTATGGGCAGGGGAAAAGTAGTTCCAGGTCAGAGGCAGTGTCTGTTAGTTAAAAGATGGAAAGATGTTTCCTGAACCATCTCTCTTTTCACTTTCCTTTCCTCTCTCCTCTCCCTTATCTCTGTCCTTTTCTGTCTTTGCTCTTCTTTCTCTCTCTCTTTAAAGGGTCTCCCCTCCCTTCTCTTCCCCCTTTATCTCTTTGCTCTCCCTGCTCTTTCTTCATCTCTCTCTCTTCTCTCTTTCTCCTTTATGTCTTTGTTCTCCTTCTCTCTCTCATTTTCTCTCTCCTCTCCCTTCTCTCTCTCTCCTTTATGTCTTTGCTCTCCTTCCCTCTCTCCTTTTCACTCTACTTTGTCTTCTCTAGCTCACCTTTATGTCTTCTTCACTCTCTCTCCTTTCCTCTCTCCTCTTCCTTCTCTCTCTCCTTTTTATTTTTGCTCTTCTTCTCTCTTTCCTTTTCACTCTCCTCTCCCTTCTCTTTCTCCTTTATGTCTTTGTCCTCCTTCTCTCTCTCATTTTCACTCTTCTCTTCCTTCTCTCCCTTCTCAGAGCCTAAATCTGCTACGAGGGTTTGCTGAAGCTTAAGCCTTACATTGCTTCGTGAATATGGACCAAAATCAGCTAATTAATTTTCTTGGAACCATTGCGCTGCAGTGATGTAAATTTGCGCATGGAAATATTGGCAAAAGGGCCAATGCAACAGCGAGGACTTATATCAAGAGAAAGCTGAGAAACAACCTTCTAATACAGACTCAGAAATGGACTGAGGTGTGCAAGCAAGAGGATGATGGCACATGCTTAAGTAGGCTGAAGGGGGCGCTGCCCAAGTAAGAGGCATGCAAGAGAGGGCCCTCACAAAATTTCAACTACCTGATCATATATATATATATATATATATATATATATATATATATATATAACATTACAATCGTATTTTTTTATCAAGTTAGAAACCTTAAAAAAAAAATTTGATTAAAAATGTATATTATACTTATTTTATTTATTTATCTATCTATCGAAGGCACTTTACATAGTAGTACAAATAGTACGTCTTCTTATACTTGAAAAGGAAGATATCACTGTAGTTTTGTCATCTTGAGAGCCAAACGTTCCATTAATATCTAGATACAGTGAGCTGTGTGATGGAAGGTGAGACACGATGAGGAGGGGAAGAGCAGCGATGGCGTTGGCAACATTATTATTTTTGAAGTGGGTAATCCCTGTTCAAATCTCAGTGTCTGCTCCATTTGATCTCTACCTCTCTGTGCTTGGCACCGAAATTTGGTTGGAAGCCTTTGGAGTCCAGATGTCATTTCCTTTGAATATCATGGCATTAATTTGTGACAGAAAGTGCGTTCTTTGTTACACGTACAGCCGCCATCTCTTTTGTTTACTCTGCCACAATTAAAAATAATTGCTAGGAAGAAGCCATTCGGATACTCTGCTAATAATTTATTGTTGATTTCAGCCATAGTTTTCTGTATTATTTGCTCAGACAAAACAGGCGGTAAGATGCCGGCGCACATGACAGGCTAATACATGGTCTGGGTCCCTGCTGGTCTCCTCATAATATTTAATTGGAATGGAGCACTGAGAGAGCACAAGCTTATTGTGTGTATTAATGCTGCAATAATCCTTCAATGAGAATTGACGTGGTGTAATATTTATAAGTATTTTAGGACTGCGGAGAGACTTTATTGGTAGAAATGCTTTAATGGTTCAGCCGTACAAGGTAAGAGTTACTTAGATTCTCCTGCAGGGAATGCATTTTCTCTATCCTTCATTTAAAAGAGCATGTTGGAAACATAAAAGTTTATTTTTTCATGAAAACTATTTAGTAAAACCTGTTTAAACTTGTTGGAAACTAACAGGAAATCCCTCTCTGCGATCACAACCTCATTGGCAGACACTTACGACTCATACAGCTATATTGCTGCTCATTGGCTGACAGAGACAAGCCCCCAAAGACAGTTCTACATTCAAAGTGGTTTATTCCACTCCAGGAACTTCATTTTCAAAAAAAGAAACACAATGTTCAATATTTTCAAATGCCCTTTTTCAGATGCAGCAAAGCTAAAAATGCCTTTAATGCCCAATTAAATGACCATTTTTTTTCTTATGTTGTATTTTGAATAACTAAACTTCATTAATAGGCAAACAAAAAAAATAAATACAAAATAAATAATAAAAACAAACTTTACATTTTAACTTTTACAATCAATTATTCCTTAGTGCAGGGTTATATATATTTTTTCTCAGTTGATTCTGTCTGTTATGTCTCAGGCTGTCCTTTCGTAAACTAATGGGCTGCTATTACTCCTAGTGATAACACTTGCAGATGCAGGTGCAGATTAAAATTGTGCGAATAGAAACTTCTTCTGCCTTTTCTGTCTACTCCTGTGTCAGGATGGTTTGTCCTTACAATATAAGGGGATTTCTATGAGAACAGATACAAGCACTGGCAGTTGTAAATGCCACTTTTCCATTGTGCAGAGTGTCTTTCTATTTCAGAAAGTGGATCTTTAGAAAGTAAATCGGTAGACTGCACTGCAGCAGTATTTCATATACAGTAAATGCTAGTTAATTAAAGTTTGTATTGTTTTATTCTTTAAAAACCTTTTTGCCTATTATCACTTGCAGTTCTTCAAAATTGTAAAAATTAACTATGACTACATTGGCCCTTTAAAAGGAGGGCATGTATGATCTAAAAGATACATTCTGTAAACATAAATTAAATATATAATTTTTGTCAATCAGCTTTTTTGATCTTCATCTTATCCTTTGCTTTTATCTTTGTTCTAATTATTACTAATTACTCTCTATGGGTCTGTATGTATTAAAATAGCCAAATAGCAATTTATCTGAGGAAGTGCAGAACTCCAGGGAGTGAACAACAATGATCAAAAATCATTATACTCTAGCACAAAGATAAAAGCAATAGCTAAGATGGAGGATTGGAAAAACTGATTGATAGTCAGAAATTACAAACTTCATTGTAAGTTTACTGTAAGAAAAGGTTTTAAAAAAAACATTAATTTGGTAAAATACATGTTATTACTTAGTTGTGATCGGGTCCTTCTCTTGTAGCTAAAGGGAGCTGATGTTGCGGCCAAAAGCTGCGTAAACCTAGGGGGCAGAAAGTTATGATAGGGAAAAAGGTTGCGGGCAAGGACCCACGTTTTCCCTAGGGTCTTAGTCAAGACGGGATAGCGACTATGGCTCCTATTTAATTCCAAGCCCGTAATTACATTCATTCTGACCAATTGTCTGCGGGTTACAATATTAGTTACATAAGTAGATGTATTTAATTGACTCAAGTCTGCAATTACAGACCTGAAGGCTAAACATGTAAATACTTCCAGCTGCCGCAAGCTGTTTGTGGGCTGGAATACATAATGGTCACAGTTACAATCCAATCCCGTAATTACAGTGTGCGCCACAGCCCTTGGAGCCAATAGAAAATGGGGCTAACAGATAACGATTGACAGGAATAGATAATAAGCTGCGTTCCTCCCGCCATAGCGCTGACTGTGTTGCTGATTTTCACATATTAGCACGCAGGTCAGGAGCTGGTGCTTTTGGTCTTGGAGAGTGAGAGTAGGCGATTTTAGAGAGCAGGTTATTGCAATTGTATTCATTTATATAGACTTATTTTACACATAATACATCCAAACACATATTAACACATAATATACATACACCTAGAGTAATAACACACATAGATACACATATAGATAGGTCACCACATCCACACACAGCCACCCCTATATCCTAACATCTAACAAATACACATAGAACATATATATTTTTTCAATCACAAATATATAAATATACATTTATTTTCAGTTATACTTATTTTACCTTTGGATTTCTTATGGAGGGTGTAGAGTGGAGGAGTGGGGAGTGCAGGAGTGGGGAGTGGAGGAGAGGAGATTGGAGGAGAGGACTGGGGAGTGGAGGAGTGGGGAATAGAGGAGTAGGGAGTAGGGAGTGGAAGATTAGGAGGAGTAGGGAGTGGGGAGTAGAGGCGAGGAGAGTGAAGGAAAGAGGAGTGAAGTAAGGGTAGAGGGGGGGGGCAGAGTCACCCATAGTAATAGGCACTCCCACCTCAGAGTCAGAGTGGGAGGGGTCTGATCCTATGGGGTGGTAATGTGGAGGAGAGACAGTCCTCACGGTCAGAGGAGGGACTCCAGGACCCCGTCTACAGTCAGGAGGGCAAGAGGCTGGGGGCAGACACAGGGCACCTAACTATAAGCACGAGGAGATGGTGGTCCTCCTACGTGCCATCCGTTAATGCCCCACTATCCTTGTGGGCGGGAATATCAGATACACCAACATGCCACCATATGTACATCCCACACACATAGAAAACACATGTAAATTATGACCAACAGTCACACTTAAGTGTCAGCTTTCTGGATTTAACAAGATATAGATGGATCATTCATGCGTCATTATATCCACAAAGCCGACAAATCATTGTCATTAGTGGGCGCAACACAAGTATTCAACCAATAGAGAGTCCATGTATGTGTGTGCCCAGAGATTATGCAGATACAGGCCACAGTGATGTTCATATATTATAAGCAGATGGCTACCTCATGGTCCATGATCCTTTTCTCTGTGGAGACGTAGGTTTATGTTTAACATGTCACCAATTGATGATCACTGAGGAATGCCGTTGAGAAGAGATGCTGCAGTTCCTATATTTTTATAGGCATTATTGATGATTATTTTTTTTTTTATTATTTTAGGCACAATTCAGGTCTATGAAGGCATCTTCTTCATCTGCAAGCATTATTCCAAATATGAAGTAATTGTAACATATTCACAGACATGATTGCTGTTAGCATACTTTTAGACCAATGCAGCCAAGGTCTCACAATGCCATTTAAATCAAAGCCAGCCATATTACATGCATTATGAAGCATGTGATCCTCTCCTCAGTATCAATATAAGAACAGATCCTTATGTCTGATGTAAGTAACAGTGAATATGGTTGCTGACCTTTGTATTCTCTCTGTATTAATGGCTAGGTTTTACCAATGTATACCAGATGAATGTGATATCAATGTTGCTAACAAATATCAGATGGAGATGGTGATAGTACTCTTGGACCACTGACTGTGTTCACAGATAAGCATTCATTGTGAGATGAGATGACACATAATTATTAATGGTCATGGCTAGGGATTTAACATGACAACAACCTAATGGTTAGTAATGCTTGCAGATGAGCATCAGGTAAGTTGGTATATTGTTACAGTTACAGTATTTAGCAATGTACTGTACATGCATGTTTTTTTTTTATCCTCTGTTTAATGGAGCAGATGAAGACAAATGTAGGTGCTATGCACATTACTGGTTACTTCTATTAAATGGAGTGATGTATGATGAAATTAGTTTTAATCAGATTCTGGTTGCAATATTGTAGAGACCACATGTGACCCTAGTGGATGCATAATCATTATATAGTATGATATTTAACCCTTTTGGTGTCCCCTTTTTCCATAACAGCCGCTTTCTTTTCCGGAATCTAACCCCATCCCTATTCTTTATTACCTTGCATAGGGACAGACCAGCAGTTTCATAGCAAAAATCAACATAATATTATAACAGCCTACATGTAATACATGTAATAATCAGCATACATTAGAACAATGATACATTGATGGAACCGACCCATGGAACAACATATTTGTCACCATACACCCAGGGGAACAGCACCATGAGGCCATGAGTCCATCCTTTTACATACTGTTACACATTACACATAACACCTAATATTTGTTTGTAGTGTGCCATCCGTATCAAAGAACTATACATATTTATTGTCCAACATATTTTCAGTAATATATTTTTTGTTGTGCAATTAATTCTGATGAACTTCCCTGCTTTTGTATTGTTTAAAAGTGGTTTACTGTATTTTTAATCTTTGAAAAAAGCCTTTGCGAGTCCTATTTGGAACCCATAATATTTTTTAAATAATTTTGCTACATTTGCTATTTATGGGTTAGAAGGCAATTGTTGAATTGTTGTAATTAAATATCGATTTTGGGTCTTTAGCACTGGTAACATTTGCGGGCTTGATACATCAAAGGAGGAGATAGGACGAAGTTATGTGTTTGACAACCACAGTGCTTTTGAGCCTGTAACTCGCAACTGCGAGTAGCAAAATGTATCCAAATAAATGTTTGTAACATTTATGGGCTTCATTACGTGCTTATGTAATTGCGATTTGGACAATCAAATTGTATGTGATGAAATCTGAGCATGTTAGGTGGGAGAGTCTATAGTAAGAATAAGACTAGTGAGTGATGGGGCACAAACTTGGATGCTGATATGCTCCAAGGGCATGAAGCCGGTGAGCTGTGGCACCGTAGGGCTTGATGAGAGCCATAAACTGCAATGTAGCGCTTGATGAGAGCCAAAAAGACAAAGGGGAGGCAGCAGAGATGAGAACGAGGCATCAAAGATGACAGCGGAAGGCCAAGGAGGTGGGACAAATAAAGGAAGAGGTGATCTGCTTAGATGCAGATGTGCACCAGGAGCATGAAGGCAACATAGGGCTTGATATGAGCCAAAAACACAAAGTGGAGATAGCGGAGAGGAGACCAAGGCATTGGAGATGACAACGGGCGGCCAAAGAGGCGAATCACGCCAAGGGAGTGGGGATCAGGCTGGATAGCAATGAGCACCAGGGGCACTTCAAAATATAAATAAATACAAACATTTTTTTTTTATATAAATCACCAACTGTAATAGTTACACAAAACGGACACCAACATCTTCTGTAACGTTAGTTACCATTTGCAATAAAGTGGGTGGGTACAACTGTCAGTCTACAACTTTATAAATAAATTCTAGGCAAATAAAAAAAACTAATAAAATAGGGCAACAGGCAGTTTGGGGAGATAGAGATGCATTCCCTGCTCTTAAGAGCTTACAATCTAGAAGGTAAGGGTGCGGTGTGAGACAGATGCAGTGATTAAGGCAGTTGGCTGATGCAAGTGGAGGTGGTTTTGCATTACACTGTAAAGTTGTGTGTTTTGTAGTATGCAGTTTGTTCATATTAAGGCTGAAGGTGATACGATTTATAAACAGGTGAGTTTTTAGTGAATTTTTGGAGGTTTTGAGGCAGAAGGATGGTCTAGTGGAGTGAGGCAAGGAGTTCCATAGAGAAGGGACAGCTCAAGATCCTGAAGGAAGGAATTAGAAGAGATGACAAGAAAGATGAAGATTATGAGCACAACAAAAAGAGAGCGGTTGGTGGAGTATTTGGAGACAAGGGCAGAGATTTAAGAAGGTGCACAGTTACTAAGAACTTTGAAATAGTCATTTGAACATAAAAACTTAGGTTTGATAAGTGTCAAAAAGGTCCCTCTACTCAACCTTTTCAAAGGGATTTGGATATATATTTGAATAAAAAGGGCATTCAGAATTTTCCTGGATAACTAGAGGAGTATTGATCCAGGGAGGAATTTAGGGTCAGGAAGGAGTTTTTCCCCTTATGAGACAATTAGCAATGTTTCAATGGGGATTTTTGTTTGCCTTATTCTGGATCAATTAACAATTAATCCACATATTACAAGGATCAGATGAGATCTAAAGAGGTTGAACTTGATGGACTAAAATATTTTTTTCAACCTTAATTAATATGTAACTATTCTACCTACCTAGATGTTTGGCTTAATTAAGCCTCAGAATAGCTTTATGCTCATCCCAGACATGCTTAAATTCCTTATCTGTGTTTCACCCTACCACTTCAACTGGAAGCCTAGTCCACTTACATACTATCAATTCTGTAGACATCTTGGTAAGAGAGCACCCATACAGGTCTCACTAGTAATGACACCTTTCATTATGGCCGGAATAGTATTGAGTAAATGTGAACCAAGCAAGAGGCGAGAAATAGGGTATCCACTGATGCTGTAATTAATCTGAACAGCTGATATATTAAAATGCTGCATCCAGTTAGCGGGTGACACATGCCCTCATTACTGCAGGTATCTGTCCTCAGCAGCTGTATAAGCAACTCTATAAACTAACACACGGAAATAAACAAGCACGGCTAATAATCCCGTCAACCTGCCTCCGACTTCTCTAAAGCTATTTACAGAATGAAAATAACTACAATCAATACTAACCAGCTGGTGGTATTTTCATCCTGGATTCTTTCATCCTCCACCAGAAAGCATCTAACAGCTGGGTATAAGGTCCCTGGCTAACCCTGAACTGAAGCAAGGACATACTCTGAATGCAGGATGGAGAGGGCAACGCTGAACATGTGTAAAGGTTTTAAAGGATCACTGCAGTTCACGAAAAAGACACTTTTTTGTCTAGTACGGACCAAATGGGCCCTATTGTATTGGCCATAAATTTATACACACTTAAAATCACTATTAAAATTTCCACATATTCTATTAGCTATGCGTATTCGGAGTAGGAGTTATCCGCCTACAATCACTACGGGCCAGCCAAAGACACAACTTTGGGCTTTCATCTCCATTGGTTTTAGCACAGCTCGAACATTATGAATGCTAAATAATTAAAGTTACACAAAATCAATATTCTATTAGACCCGTAGCTCTAACTCGCAAATTTAGTCTAACCCACAAAAAGAGAAAGTATAACATTTCTGTCAAAACTATCACAAGTACTAAATAGGACTCGCAAGCGCTTTTCCAAAAACTTATTAGAGCTGTTGCAGCAATTAAACACACAATACTGTACTTTAAAAGCATGGGAAGGCATGAAAATACATTAGAATTAATTGCACAACAGTCTAAAACCCACAAATATGCAATTAAAAATTATTATTATAACAGCTATTTCTGTGTAATATCGATCACGGGACTCAAGGCTTTAATACATATCATGAAACCCACATGAACTAGAACAGATGCTCTAATGCATTTTATAGAGTGCTATATTGCTTGGTTGTTAACCCGATCAGCAAATATTATTTATTGGCACTTATTAATTTGTATCCTCCGATTGCAAGTTATGTCTAACTTCCATGTTTTACTTACGTCAGGATGACGGACTCATTTACTATTGAGTGTGTCTAAGAAGTAAATTAGGTGCAATTAAGAGACTAATACTGCCTACAGCTACCCCCTATGATATCGGGTATCCCCCAGTATTCGACCATCAATACTCTGGGCCCCTTTTGACCCCACCCCTTCTATTTTGGGATGGTGGGTCCATTAACCGCATGGGGGTCCATTTGGACCCTTATTGGGCCTCTAACCACAACCATAGGGGTGCCTAATATTAACCCATTACCATGGGGGACTCTATGGGCCCAAATGGTAATCTAAAGTATAACCATTGGGGTCCCTATAGACACCCATGGAACTTATATTAACCCTGTTTCCATAGGGTTTCTATTGTAGTAGTTAGAGTGCCATGGGTGTCTACAGAGACCCCAATTATAGGGGGTTAGGTTTAGATACAATGGGGGTCTATAGAAACCCCCATGGGTATAGTTTAGTATACCCTGGGGGTTCGTAGGGTTAATGTTAGGTATCATGGGGTTCATAAGGATTCCATTTGTAACAGTTTAATATTTGGTGCCACAGTGTTCACTAGGGACCCCCATGATTATGGTTAGAGGCCCTATGGACCCCTCACCCCACAGCACTAAAGGTGAGGGGAAGGGGGCTCGATGGCTCCAGGATATTGATGGGAAAATCCTGGGGGATACCAGGCACATAGGGGTAGCAGGTATTTAGAGAGGGTCCTGGGGGTATTCGGGTTCAAAGGGGGTAGCAGGTCCTAGGCCGAGGGTCATAAACCCCCTGCCATTGGAAATGGTTTATATATAACTATATATATATATATATATATATATATATATATATATATATATATATATATATATATATAGCTATATGGAAGGATATTAGGGCTAGTGGAGTATGTTCATGTTAGCAAGTGGGTAAAATTCTGTAACAGTGTTATGGAAACTACAGTGATTCATGCTCAGGTTCGGTATATTTTAGGAAAACTACGAGGACAAGTAAGAGTTAGAGACAGACATCAACAATAAAAAAACTGATACTAGAAAGTACATTTTAGCAAATTTTGGTACGAGTCAGTAAATTTGCTTTTAAAAACTCCCGTAACTACAAGTCAGGATTGTTTTATGGGAGCCATGGAATAGAGGCCTCAGTGTTTCTATACGCATAGACAACGGCTACAAAAAGTGTTCACGCTAATAGCTTTTTATTTCAGGGTGCCTACCAAATTGGACAGCTTTGACCAATAACGATTACTACCATGGGAAGAAATATTCCTTATTTTAACATCTCACTTTTTTTTGAGTGTATTTGTCATTTGTGTACAATCTTCTTTGATGGTTTTCTTTCCATTGTCATAAATAATAAATTCACAGGTATACAATATTTGGCAAAGGAACACTTTAGACACATTAGAGTAGTAATCCCTTTGCTACAGACACAAACTGTTTGTATCTCATCTGTGTTATTATTTTCGATATATGAAGAGTGTTTGCAGGAGGTTCAAAGGCACCCCAGTGTTATATCCTAGTAATATTTTAGTTGATATTGGCTACAAGTGTAGACTGGAATATTATTTGGTACAGACACATTATCTCGAAAAACAGATTAGAAAAATATTTGAGGAATTGTTCCTGAGCCATGAATAATAATTTCTATTATTATTTAATGGCCTCTTCCAAATGTGTTAATATGAATACTATTAAAACTGTTCTGTTTTATATTAATATTGCACTGTGGTCTATGTTTGTTTTGTTTTTTAGGATTTTTTTTAAATAATCAGGAAATTCAATAACTTCATGAAATGTTTTCATCTAAAAAAGTTGTGTTGCCTACATGTTGCCTTAGCCTTTTGCATCTGCAGATCCTTCAACTCATTTAGGGAACTGTGATTTTGGTAAGCATCAACCTAGGCTGATCTAACCGCCCTATAGGGAACCATACTTCCCAGCTATCCTGAAGACCTTCCGTTAAAGGGATATTTTAGTACTATGAATATCCTAAAGTGTTAGTTGTATTTGTTGCTCTGAATCTCATTAACTTACTCCATTGAGGTCGCAAGACCATCCCACACCACTATATATATTTTCTTTATTTTTTGCCAGAAATAATGCCTTATAAGATGTACTTGGTGGCCACGATCTAAAGTTTGTTCTAGACCTTTGGTTATGTCATTATCACAAAAATTTTTTGAAAGTTTCAACTGTTCGTTCTAGAAGTTTATCAGTTATATCACTATTTACCCTCTTTTATTTAACAGTTTTTTTTACCAGTAACATTTAATATTTATGTTTCTTTAACCTAGATCACCACTTTAAACAATATTACAAGATTATCTTTCGTCTCTCCTTTCTTGGTCAGTGGGGTCCTTCTTCTATTCTTCACGGTCCTCCGTGCCATGAGGATGTCAGATATTCACATTCTGCTGTAGATGACATTAAAGAGTTGGCTTGCATCAGCTCCTTGAACCATCCAGCTCTCCAACAAGGATCTCAGCTTCTTTCATATCAAGATGTCTTGCATATTTATATTTATTTCTTATGTATTTAACCCTTGTATATAGCGTTGTGGGAATTGTTGACACTTTGTAAATGGGCATAATAACAATAATAATAATAATAACCAGAATAATGTAGAAAGTATACATTTTATGAACTTGTTTTTATTATGTTTAGTAATTCAATATTAATCAACTATTTTGTGCACAATATAAACAATGGACATTTATGAACATATATTTTAGTCTACAGGTGTGTAGTGATTATTCTTTTTATTATCTAATTGTCATATATAATTTACTCTTAAAAAAAGGACAAGTAAGGTGGCTCTAAGCATTGAGCCCAGGAACTTTTAATAAGATAGGGTGCTACCAGGGATCCATAATGTAATGCATAATACTAAAGTGATGAAATCCAAAAAATGTACGTCGGGTTGATGCTACGCTGCCCACGCTCCCTTAGTCGCTGGCCGATGACATCATTACAGAGCGTCTAGGCAGCACATGGGAACGCCAAGTTCCATTAGGATAGCTTTATTGTGATTATCTACATCCAACTTTGCTAATACCCAACTATGAAATACTTATTAGAGAGGGATAGATTCATGGAACAGCAGACTTTATATTAGCATTAGTAGTATCCTTGTGACTCCCTCAATTTTTGGCTTTTTATATAAACAACAATCATGTGTATGGACCTTAATTTCATATAAATCATCAATAGTGCAATATCAAGCACTTTTAGCACCTTATCATTGTGGGAAAATACCCAAGTAACACTTAGTCACTTCACACTGATCAATTCAGTTTATTTGTACAATAGGACTCTTTTGGGTCCTAATTCCCTTTAGTATTAGCTCTAGCACTTAGCATTTTTTTGCCTATTTTCTCTTCATTATTGTATCCAATCATCTGGTTGTTGTTATGATTAATACAGTTTAGCCAGTAGAGGTATTAATATATTTATTATATGGCAGCTGTAGCGTCGTGTGTTTAGTTTTTTATTACTTTAATTGTTTTTATATTAACTAATAAAAGCTAAGTTTTATTGGCTACTATTGATTATAGTAGGTTCCTAGGAGTGCATTACTACAAAGGGATTTTCTTTCCTTTTCTTTACCATTATAATTTAGGTCTTCTAAAAGGCCCCACTTTCTTCCTGTTCCCCCTCGTGTTGGGTGCCATGTTTCTAAGCTTTGATTAAACCACAGGAGGGTTTAATGATGCTCAGACACACCTCATGTAGAAGAGCAGTATGAGACATTGGTAGTGAAAAGCCCCTCCGTGTGCCAGTGACCTTATATTACAGCTGTGAAACATGGCACCCTATATGAGAGAGAACAGAAAGAAAGGGGGGGGGGAGTTCAAGAAGACAAAAAATTGTTACTTTTTCAAAGTAAGTGAAGTGAAAGATTAATGCAATTATATTTAGGAGGATGCAAATATAAGTAAAAAGAGTTCCTTTTAGTAAATATAATAATAAAAAACACTAATTTACCCAACATAAAGCAAAACACGGGCTTCCATGCCTTATATGACTTAGTATACTTTTTCATTAATATATAAATATTAGTGTGTGTGCTGGAACTATTCACACCTCCCTTGTGAGTGGCTCATTGTGGTCCCAAATTTGTGCTAAACTATCTGGCGCTATGAATGCAAAAGCAAGACCGAGCTTTATTGTTGTATAATATGTCATATTTGTATATATGTACCATTTTCTTTTTTTATATAAAGAACACACAGACACCAGTTTTGAAATAGCCGCCTCTATAGAGGTTGTCCAAATAATGGATATAAAGTTAAGAAAAGATTAACTGTTAAACTGGACTTTTTTTTTGCCTATGCCTTTGTATCTTCAGATGGCTCATCCTCTAGAGCAGAGATGCCCATTGTTTAGAGTCATGTGATCTACAAATCCCATTGGTCTCACTACTTATGCTTTCTCTGTCTTACATCCTCACTCTACTATTTCACAACAGCCAATAAGATTTTTTGTTTTCTTTGTATAGTGGGATTTGAACCTCTAAGGAGGCTGGTCATAGTGGGTAATCCTTCACTCCAACATTTTCCAGTCACCACCTAGACATCTAGACAACAGTCTTTGTTTTTGGTACCATTACTGTAATGTTTTTTTATCACACACTTTGCCTCTCAAGTTTTTTCAATGTTATTTTTTTTTATTTTAGATCAATTGCTTGATGTCAGAGCATCCACTTTCTAATGGAGTAAACAAGTCTACATTACATTCTAAATTGTTTTTTTTGGCCTTGTTTTGTATTGTATTTGCCTACTGCACCAACTCTATTGTACCTTAGTAAATACAAAAAATGCTACTCTTTAAAGAGTAATAATAATAATAATAATCTAGCCGGATTGGCTAGAAAAAGATTGGAGGAGTAATGTAACAACAGCAAATTTGAGGCCTATCACGTCACATAAAGACATATCTAAGTGCGCTGGGTTATTAAATTTTTGCACTCTTTATGCAAAAAGCATTATTTATATAGGCTGCACATTTCATAAAATATTTTATTTTTATTAATCTAAAAATCCCTCTAATGATTGTGTTAACACCCTCAGGGGTGGCTACACAAGCCCCTGACCCCCACCCAATCAGCATGCAGCATTAGGGGAGCAGTTTTTAAATCATTACATGCCCTGTGTGCCTTCCTCAGCCAATAGGAGAGCACTGATGTTGGCCCTGATGTCACTGCTTGGGATGCGCCTCCTGTAGCAGTCTGCTCTCATCCTGTTCTGCCCATGCCTTTCACCACCAACTGCATATCTCAGGCTGCTTTTCAGCACAAACAGGAACCCAGATTTAATTCAAAAGTTTCAGCTAATCTGATAGGCCAAAACAAATTATTTTACATGTTATGCTAATTTAGCCTGGGTTTTGAGGGTGTTAACCCTGATTTACAACTGTCAGGAATTACAAGATATTTTGCAAACTTCAAGGTAAGTGTTTAAATGTTTATTTTGGTGTTTTTTCATGCAACAAATGTTTTCATACACTACTAATTCTCCTCCACCAGATGCATTCATAATACAGCACACTTAGATATGCCTTTAAAAAACAACATGTTTTATAAGTTAACAAAAATATCATTTTACATTTGCTTTTATTTTAAAATTCTAAAAACAAGTTTCTATATGATTTTAAAGTGCTTACATGACATGGAGATAAAAAGTGGAGATACATTAGTTATTTTCCATAAATTCCTATGCATTTTGTATCACTGGACATTATCTGCATTTACTCCAGATAAACAACCAATGCAACCTTATAGATTTACCCACTTGAGCGCTGTTTGTGGCTGTATCCACTTTACCCTTTTCTTAGACTTGTCATTGTTTTTTCAAGGCCATTCGAGAGTACAGTTAAATAGAAATATGTCAGAAAATGCTGTGTATTAAAGGTGACATAGAGACTCAATTGGTAGCTGAATAGGTATGAATCCACTCAGATATAAAGCGCCAGTACATACAGGGCTTTCACCATTATAATATAAAATATCCAAGGCTAATGTTCATTAAATGCTGAATATAATGATTAAAACCATTCTTGACCGAGAATGTTTTGCTATGTAAACGAATATTAAAATAAAGAGCATGGCCAAGGTTATCAGCTTAACTCTTATGAACCTGTGTGGATATAGAAGACTAGATTGGGAACAGTGAAAGGGAGAGGGTCGAGAACAGGAGAAGAGAAAAATAGAAGGAAGGAACAGAGGGATGAAAAAGAAAATTGGGATTAATGTGAAATGACTAATAAAACCTATATAGGTGCAATGAAATGTTTTAGTCATTTCTTAGTATTGTTGCATTTAAAGTAGTCGTTCAATATAATATCAATTAGTTCCGTGATTTAGATAGAATTACAGCAGCCTGAACATAGTTTTTGGTGGGATGGGCCCATTAGAGAACAAGAAGATAAACTGGACAGAAATGTACAAATTCTCATAAAACAGATGCTCATTTAGGAATGAATTGTCTATAAATGATTGCATATGTAAAATCAAAATATATAAAGAGATGTTCTCCTTAAATACATATGTAAATGTCATAGACTGTGTGTATTAATACCCAAAGGATTGTGTATGCTAGAAGAAGAGGTGATGTGTGCTGCAGAAAAATTTAATAATTGAAACAAACCAAAACTGTTCTGAATTGCTTGTATATGATGATTCATTATAGTTTTTGTTTTAAGATTACAGTTAATTCTGGCTGTATCAGTTGTTAAAAAATACAACTAGCTTAAAACATGGAACAAGTCCAAATAGACAAGTTCTACTGAGAAAAGATAAGCATCTTAAGTAATGTCTTTTTTTTTTTTAAATGGAAACATTTACAAACTGTTATTTTTTTATTATAAAAAAAACATCTATGATCCCATCGTTTAATTACATAAAATGTCTTAATTTTATTTTGATTCTGTATAAACTCCCTGATACTGCTTATTAAATATGGGTAGTCCATTATGGGGTTAACACTTTCTATCATTTCAATGTTGTTCTTTGAAAACTGTTTCTAAGCAATTAATGAGAGTACATTATCTGTAAGGGCTGTGCTAACTAAATAACATTCATCTATGAGTAACCACAATGGTGCAAAACGCGTTTGACTTTTGACACTTTATGTATATGTTTTGAGAAATATCATCAAAAATGATGTGTGAAAATTCCCTCTTTTTGAGATGTTGACTTTTTTTGTGAAGATTGTACTAATTTCCCCACATTTTTCCCCTGACGTGACACAATTGTATGTTTGTTGTAGTCGTGTGCATGGTATCAATGTATAGACAACCAGTTTATTTTTGAAAACTTTATTGATGGCATTGTTTATCCATACTTGTCAATGACATATCCAATATTTTGTTCCTGATAATCAGTGCATAGTTTTGGAAAGGACATTACGTTTCCCTTTTTTGATGTCTTTCTTGCATTGTTTGCACCAAAAAAAAACAAAAACAATAAATTCTAGTATTTCTATTAAGCGCATGATAGAAACATAAACAAAGCAGTGAGCTACAACATAGATGAACAATAAGAGGCAGATTAGTGGTACAGTCGATTCCTGATAAGTGAATACAATATGCTGAGATATTCACTTATCAGGAACGATTCATATGAAAGTGTAAGCGTCAGGTAATGGTAAACCGTTGCTTTATACATCTATAGTGAGTATCTATTGATTTGTGTTCTGTCTAATAAATTAGCATGAGATTATTTAAATCTATGTTTTTCATGATAAATAGTACTACATTATAAATTAACGACTACTTAATAGTTTTCATATTATCAATTAAAAATGAGATTCCAAATCATAGGGATTATAATAAACAGATACAACGGGTTATAATTAGGACATTATCTTAAGCATCCCTACTTCTTTCCCAAATTCTTTCACTAGCTATGTATATAAATAACAGTACCTTAATATCTAATATGGCTTTATTTAGTTAAAGGGACACATTTTAAAGAGCATAGAAGTCCATTACTCATCTGGTGCAGCCTATGATTCGCTACAACTGACACACCCAACTCTGACTTTGTCAGAAGGAAGTCCTATATTTCTTAAAAGCTACAGTTGTACTAAAAGTACATTTTGTGACTTTTGCAGCAAGCATTTTTCATTCAAATATATTGCTGAAGGAAAGCTATTTTATTGTATTTAAGGGGTTGTCCCTTTAAGGAATGTTTACGGTTAATGACCCTCAAGGGTCATCTATAGAAACCCATATTCATTGTACAGTACATTGATTTACATTCTGATATAAACATGGCAGCATTAGAGAATTAATATGTGCCAAATAACTTTGTATAATATATGTAAATGCATTTGATGATGCCACAGCAGTGATTAAACCACAAGTGCTGAAAACCTGGCAAGAATGTTAAAGCACAACATGAAGCTGGTATAATATTCATCTTTAATATGAACCCTTTCATAGAAATGAGTGGGACTAATATATATTCTTAAAGCAAGACAGTACTGCTAGAAGTGAGTTCCAGTATTACATTCAGCCTTCTTAGCTCTGCCCCATGTAATAGACAGATAGTGCTTAAAATGACATTGGTACATTAATAAAGCACACCATGCCTTTAACTCATCTAAAATGTATTCCTGTGTCTTTAAATGTGTTTACTAGTCTGAGAAACGTCTGGCACTGACTGTAACTTCTTGGGAGATTTCAGTAACTTTGGAGATCAGACAGGACATAGCCATCGAGTATAAAGCTGTTAGTGGTGCCCATCAACAAAGGGCTCTTTGCTTGGCTCCAACCAACCTGAACGTTGCGGAAACCACCCAAGGAAGAACAGGAAGTCCCAGGAATGTGTAAGAAAATGAATTTGTAAACTCAGATACAACTGAAGCTACGGTATATTTTATGAATTGTACCATGTCCTACAATGTCATCAGTAATTGTACAATCATTATTAAGAGACATATAAAACATTGCAAAGCATTGTCAGGATTGAACAATACTTCACTGCAATCTATGATCACATGTAAAGCTCGTCTCTTCCCATTAACAGTGACATGCATCATGGGAATACTAAACCCTCAAATTATATTAGAGAACAAAACTGAAAGATTGGTTGCGGGTTCAAAACGTTACCATTAGTTTATTCCAACTGGAATGTTGACCTATAATTTTATTATATACTATCGATCTGTGTCATGTGTTAGAAAAGCTTCTTCGGTTTAAAGTCCTATGGGATTAAAGTTATGATCAACGCACTGCTATAAACTAATGCAGCTTGAGATAGGTCTTAAGATATCAGCTACTTCTTGAGATGGTGGCAGAAGTGGGATGGAGGTAAGTATTACGTTAGCTACAGATCATATCAACATATAAAGGGAGCCGACTGCCAAAAACCTATTTAATATTATTGTTTTACTTTAGTCAGTTACTGATTTACAATCTGTATTTGATTGCAAGCAATGATTTTTTTTCCTTTTACGTTTTTTGTCAAAATATTTTAGTTTGGGACTGGGAGCAGGCATCTTACAAAATGTTCTTTGGTAATATCATGTGTATATAGACATTTATACTTTTTACAAACTAGAATTCCACTACACTATGTGTCATGGTCCTATCACTTATAATAGGACCATGACATAAAAATATTTTCTTCAAATAACCACTTAAATATGGCTGAAGGTCTTGGAGGGCCATGTAAATATATCTGGGGGTCTTGGAGAACCACTTCAAACTATTTCTTCCTGTAGAGTAATAGGCTATGATGCAGTATGTATTATAACCTGTGCATTTATCAAAAAATAAATTTAGAGCTATGTAAAATGCTGGCAATAAATAAGGAGGAATAATAATAATAGTCTCCAGCAATGCTACACTACAGCTTTATCCAATGTTATTTATTTGGTTTCATGTTTTTTTTATCCCATTTGATAACTGAAAAATGGAGTTTACGGGCTTGGTTATTTATTTGGTTTCATGTTTTTTTTAATCTCATTTGATATATAGAAAAAAGAAACCACAGTTCGGGGACTTCTCCTACAAATAATACCAACATTTTGATAACCTGCAATATGGCTCCTTAATAATTTGTTTCTTAACCAATAAAAAATTAAGCCAGCAAGATACTCCCCAAGCATTCAACAAATGCATTTTTACATAAAACGTAAAAATGTGAATCATTGCTCACAATTAATTATTTTCCAATAGTAATTTACTGACTAAGGAACAGCATAATATTAAATAGTTTTTAATAGACGATTTCCTTTAAAAAGGTGTTTCTCCCTATTTTGTACTGATGAGGCATTCACTTAAGTGGAATCGACTGTAACTTTTTTAACACAACAAATATAAAAAAAAAAAAAAAAAGAAAAACAACAGACGTTAAACAGTGATGTGTATAGATGTTTTACTACACGATGACAACCAAGACACACAACACACAAAGAGAGACAAGTATTAGGAAAATGGTTTAATATTGGAGACAGAAGCAAAAAACTGCATCACACAATAACATACGTTACAAAAATAAGTTTGACTGTTTAAACTACACAGTTATGTTTACAATGAAGACAGAAGAATCAGAAAAAACTTTGATCTAAACAGCAAAAAAGCAAACCCCTAATTTGATTTTTTTGTTACTAATACATTTATCCACGTTAAGTGACGGTGTAGTACTAAATCTAAATACCTTATTGTGTAACTTCACGATACATAATAAAAAGTGAAACTTACCGCTTTTTTGTTTTAGACATATTTCTAAATGCTAGATATAAGCAAAGGAAAAATAAAAGCCAGCCAAAGTTTTTAATTTTTGAAAGCAAAGTCAACGTTCCGATTACCAGTCAGAAATCAAACAAAAAACACTCGTTTAGGGCCTTCAAGAGTAAGCCACACCTTTTCCTTTTGTATTTTTAATCTCCAGTATAAAATGTAGCACTGGTACAAAATTCATAAGTACAATCAGTTGTAGAAATAGGAAAGCCTGTTTTTTTAACGTTTTTTTTGGCTCGAATTCCATCACACAACAGAACCAAAAATGCATCAATAGAACAGAAACAAATACTTAAATGATCTTACATTTTCCACTAAAATTTCATTAACTTTGGCTTTTCTCAGACGATACTCAAAAAACTATTTTTTTTTTTAATTAGAAACAAAATGAGTTATTATTTAATTCTACAAACGACAATTCTCACAGCACAAAAAAGAAACACAAATACATTTCTTTTGTATGACGTAGTTCAAAAATGTCATGAAACTACAGATTTTTTTTTTTGTTATTCTTATTTAGCACTTGAGATATTAAAAAACAGAACAGTTAAAATGACTTCAGAGTAGCACAAGCCAAAAAAAGCTAGCATCCCATGGTGGAAGAAAGTTGAACATATTAGTCCTTTTAGCACTGCCTTTTCAGTGCGAAACTCTATTATAACCTCACCTGTGCTGGAAAAAAGTACCATCAACCTGAAGAAGTACATTGCAGAGCAACCCAGCACTAATGGTATTATCTGGCTGAAAATTGACCACCAGATAGTTGTTCATCAACTGCTTCTTATTAATAGTTTAGGATTCTCTATAGATACAGAGAGATACAATACCCTGCATTGTCCCATGTAGACGGGGCATAATATGATATTTGGACTTTGATCAACACTTGTTGAATAAAAGCTTTTTGAAGACAACCTGCATTATAATAAATTGTAATTAAACAATAAAAATGTTTCAGGCCATTAACTGTATTTTTGTGACAAATTTTTTTTACAATTTTTTTATATTTCAATCAATATAAGAAATCTATATACCAAAAATCATCATTTTCTATATATAATCTTTGTTCATATTTCATAAAAAATAGCCCTCAAATGGTTTTGAAAAATAGCTGTTAACTTAGTTGTAAATGCAAATGGGTATAAACTCTGCAAAGAATAGTTACAGAGTAGTATAATATGTATTTTTATTTTATTATAAGAATAAAATAACAACACCAAACATTCCCTTAAACATAGGCTGTTTTATATGAAAGAGCTCACTCAGAGAAGTTTAAATATGTAAATATGTATGTTATAGTTATAGAAATACTTCAGCAAAATCTGACAGAACTAGGTAGCATTTGTTCCAAAATAAGGTGTATATATATGTATATATATACTCATAAGGTCCACAACACAAGCTGAGATCCTGCTCCACTCTGATGATAGCCAGTAAGCTTGAAACAGCTGTACATGGATAGGATTCTCAGCTTGTGTAAAATCCAGCCTTGGCTTTGCATTAAAGCTGTGTAATACAGCAGGCATAAGCTTAAAGGAAGCCATGCTTGAAAATGGCTATGGATTGAAGAGCGAGGCATTTGTGAGCACATTTGCATGTCCCAGCTCAGCTTCCCAGAATGCAGTGTAATAACTGTTTCTCGGAATTCTGAGCTGGAAGTAGGTTTGTTAACTTGCTTTAGACATTCAAATGTGAACACAGATGTACTATCTATTTACTATATATATATATATATATATATATATATATATATACAAAAGATAGATATCTGCAATTACATTTTTTTATTTATTTTATAATAAATGTTGGCATTTACGTATTTGAATACATAGCCTTTTATCTAACTGGCTCAAAATACCAATAGTTGTTCAGATTAAATATGTGGAAATCAAATGTGTAAATAGCAAGCAAAAAATAATTTGATGACCATTCTTTGTCTCCTCAACCATATTGACATGGAAGGTCAAAATAAACAGGTTTTATAAGTTTTACAGACATATTTTTCCTCATTTATTTCATTAAATTATCCAATTTTACAAAAACATGTTTAATTTTCTCAAGGTATACTTTCATATAAAATCTATACAGAATAACATAAAAAGTTTAATTATTTAACTTAACTCTTTAATGTTTTTTTTAATAAATAACACCCTATCAGTGGCTGATTTAATTTATAAAAATATTTTTTTTTTCTGAATTATGATAACCAGTGAGAAATATTGATAGAACAATGAGGACACAAATTCTATCATTTTAAGTTTATGAATTTTGTAAAAATGTTTGTTGGGAATTTTAATCCAAAGAAATGTGAATTTATTTAGATCTGCGTTTTTCTTTTAATATTTAAGCCTTGCTGAGCTAAATAATGTTTTCTTTGGAGAATTAGATGTAGACAAATACATAAGAAATAGTATGGCACTTTAATTAAAGGGGTATTTGCTGTGCTATGTACTTCAGACATATAAAAATCATGTTGTTTTACAAATACTGTATATGTGTGTGCTTCATATGTCTTGTCTGTATGTGCTTTGTAGACCCTGATTCTTTTCGACAGTTGGCTTAAAAAGGAATAAAAGTTCAACATTTCTCCACACTTGAGACGTCCACAGACCATGAAGAAAATACAATTGTGAGGTTTGCTTTCACAGCTTTGATGTGCAGAGTGGTTAAAAAAGTGGAACATGGGCACTTACTGTATACAATGTTTTTACCAAAAACATCAAAGAGAAATAACAAACAATAACAATTTCAGGCAACAAGACCACAGGATAGCAAGTTAACAAACTTTGTAATCTCTCTGTTTTTTTTTTAAATAGAAGGGATTTATACAAAACACATAATAAAATACCCATGTTATCAAATTACTCCGTACACGAAATACACTGAAGCTTTAGGCAGGAAGTACCTTTGGAATTTGGCACTGTATTTTCACTGATTTTTTTTCTTTCGAAGAAAAAAAACAGGTCACATTTTGCTGAACACAAACACATCTAAGTTTCCCCACAATAAAAATTAAGAACATCAATGCTTTACAAGCCAACACAAAACTTATTTTTTTTCTGGAATAACTTTTTGTTTCACATGAAATTGTAGCAAACAGACATTTTTTTTAATTTCTGAAAATTATTTTTTCTTAGTTCAAGTAAACCAATTTTTTTTTAAACTTCTTAAACATAGAACACTGAAGACTTTTTAAGACTTTAATGAAGCCACAACTAAATTCACAGAAGCACCAACATGACACGTATACAGTTACCTTTTTGTTCTGTACATTTAAACAGTATAAAATATAGGTAATTTCATGTGCATTAAACCATGGATTGTCTAACTGTGAGTCAGTTCAGCAAAAGGTGACAGAACTAGGTAGCATTTGCCCCAAAACAGGGTAAATATTTTTTTTATACTAATCTACAAAAAAGTGGTTCTATATATATAATTTAATGAGAAAGTCAGCCACCTAAAATGGCCTTATCAAAAAACTTTACACTGCCTGAAAAATGTAAAAACTATTACAGAGCTCTAGAGACTTAAAATCAGACAGTTTTTCTCAAACTGTTTTGGAAGTTGTCTGCTTCATTTAGAAACCAACATTCTGCATTCCTGGACACATATTGCTTTAGGTAACAGTGACCAGACAGAATGCTAACCCCTGTATAATACTTTCAAGTCTGTTAATGTTATGAAAAGAAAAAGAAAAAAGGAAAAAGCAACTTTTTTGCCACAGGTTTTTTTTTTTTTTTATACTTTATATTTTGTCTAATAGTAAATTTCAGTCTTGCGTGAATGCTTCAACGCGTTTCACATTTACTTTTTTCCCAGAATTCATAGCTAGATGAGATCACATGCAAATTTCAGAGGTCAAACTAAGTCAGTTGGAGGACCGAATATGATGTGAGGTCAGAAAGACATCAGAAACAATGACGGGACGATGAAACTTTTTTTTTTTTTTATAGACGCCACAGGGACATGCTAGGCAAACGGTGAACTAACAGGCATGGAGATGTTCTAGGGAAAAAAAACAAGGAAGAGTATAAAGTTACACATAATCTATGCAGCAGAAACAAAATCACTTTAAGCCTTTCAAGTGCTGGATTGGTCAAGAGTGCATTGATGTTAAATGCGATTATGGCCTTCCCAGTACTGAATAGGTTAACAAGTGCAGGAATAAAATGTAATGCAAATCTTTGTAGTTATTAGAGTCAATGCGACATTCTATAATTTGCATTTACTATAAATATATATATATATTTATAATTATATAGTTTACAAGAAGCACAATGAACAGCCCAAACTAAACCATCCAGTTAAGGTTAGCGCAGATGGGTTGCTTTGGGAAGGAAAGGGGAGGGATACAGAAGGGAGCTGCGGCCATTTTGAACAAAAGCCACACAACAAATATAAGTCACACGACAAACCTTTAAACTACATAAATGGAAACTAACAAACAGAAATAACCACATAGAAAAACAAAACACACAAGTGGAAGAGAGTGAATTGTGCATAATGGGGTTTAACAGTGAAAATAAAGGCTCATAATTTTAAGAATTTATTACTCTAGAGTCTATTTCAAAGGTATCTAGCTAGCATTGAGAACTTCTGTTTAGATATCCAATAAGTTAACAATAAATAATTCCCATTATTTCTGAGGCAGTAAAAATTTTTGTATAAAAATAGAAATGTTTTTTACAAATAAAATTTACAGGCCTGTGGCTTCCTTTTTTATTAAATTTATCTCTCACGAAAAATCAAGTATTTTCACTCGTTTTTGTTTTTTGTTTTTAAACCCTGTAGCTTTAGAAACGGATCTCTAAGACTTTTTTTTACACATATCCTTTCCAACATATTCATAGTAATATAATAATAATAGTAAAATAAATAATAAACCAATAAATAAATAAAATCAATAACAAATTAATATGTTATCCATTGTCATAATAACATAAATGAAGACCAGAGTTTTCTGGCCAGTCATAAATTCTACTCAACTCAAACTAAAACCTTCTAAAACAATTTGACGCAGTGGAAAGACTCTTTTTTGCCTGTGTGTAAGTGTTTCTCAAACAAGAAAAAAATGAGAACATTGGCAATAGTTACATACTAGGCCACCATTGTATGCTATTAACTGCTGGTGTCACCATTTTATAACCAGGTCCTTGAAACCATAATTCATTGTCAGTACTTTGATGGCACCAGTGGTTGCAGAGATTAATTGCACATAGTTTTGTTGCTATGGAAATCTTAAGATGTCATAAAAAAAAAAATATATAGAGATAAAATGAAAAGTGAAACAGAACATTGTAACACAACTTGCTGGATTCTGGGTAAGAAAATATAGCCAGAGTATGGCAAGAGCGGGGGGCCAGGGTTGAAGGGAATGGAAGCGTTTAATGTAAAAATAAATGTCTCTCTTGATGAGTGTTGGCAATGTTTTCCTCCTCAGCCCCCAGTGGTGAACAGGCTGGTTCATGGGACTTACCCTAAGAAAGCTAAAATAAGAGCAGAAAGCTTCTTGGGTTAAGATCAGTAAGGTTTGCTGTCGTTTTTGGAGCGTTTCAGCTGAACTTTCAAGCGTTTCATGCCGATCTGAAAGCCGTTCATAGCCTGGATAGCAGCTTGTGCAGAAACAGGATTGTCATAGCTAACGAAGCCTATGAGAGAAAACATGTGAGGTGGAAAAAAGACAATTAGGACATGGATTTACAGATTACTTATTAATTTCATTATTTAAGAACTACGGATGTGCTAAGAGATCATTCACCATTTTTTCACCATTTACATGAACGGCAATGGGATAAGAAGGAGGATGAAAGATGACATTTTATACATCTGTGGCATGATTTCCAAGTCGACTTGACAGCCTGGTATCTCGCAATTTGAACCAGGTCCATTCTGGTCTCAGTTTGTTAAAACATTGTTAGATTTTGTGCTTTGGCATGCCAGGCTTAAATAACACAAAAACTTGTTTATTTATTGTTGTTGTTTAAGAAAATTACTATTAACACTATAGTACTTTTTTAAATAAAAACTATGTATTGTGATACAAAAATGATGCAATTATGAATGAAAGAAAACAGAAAAAAATGATAATTTGACATATTAAACTGACTGATCTGATCTACTAATATTCATGTTTATATTCAATTTTAGTATTTAATTATAGAATAATTTCCATGATTTTTATCCTATTCCTACAAATGCGAATAAACCAAAAAATGGAGCAAAATTATGATTTATTTGACATAAAAAAAAAAACAATAAGGCAATTAAAGGTTGTTTTGTGTATTATCTGTAACAGAAGTTATTGATCGTGTCTTCTACAATTGCACTGATTATTTATTTTATGAACCAACACAATGTAATTGGATACATGGACAGACCACCATCATACATATAAAAGCGAGGTCTTCATTATTAAAACTACTTACATTTTCTACCATCATTTATTCGAAGTTCAGATTGTGTATTCATTTGGTTTAGGTAGAAACAGTTACAAATTCACCCCAAATGTAAGTTTGTGCAATGTTCATGAGCCATCCCCTTGCTTTGCTTTGCAGAGGATAATTCAATTCATGGTTAAAATTAACCATAGCATTGAAAAAGGTAGTATTCTAACGATCAACATATTTATTTGCAGATATTTTATTGTCATTGAATACATAACTTGTTTAAAGAAACATATTATAAACATATATAATATACCAATATTACGAACATATAAACATATATAATACTCAAAAGTCACATGATATTTTGGATTAGTATATAAAATATAGTCAAAACATGTAGAGTAATTAATCAATATCACCAATTTTGAGTGCCAGTTTCTCTCTTGTAATAACGATAAGATATAAGAATCTGTTACCAAAATTAGAATATAATATAATCTTCTAGTGCTTAAAATTATGTACAAAAAAAACCCTATTCCTGTGCAATATCCTTGAAGAAAAATAATGACCATCAGACCATCCTAATGGTGGAGTGAGAGCTGTTGATATATAGATACAGTAGCTGTTATTTCAATTTCCGTCAGAAAACATGAGTATATAAGCACAGAGAAACATTTTTTTACAGAAGTTTTTAGTTAGTGAACTTCTATTCAAAAACAAGGTCTTCACTAACTAAAAACTTCTGTAACTAAATATGTTATGTGCTTATATAGAGCCCTATTCAATTGGCCAAATCGCAATTGAATGAGGCCCCAAGTCAATAGAGTTGACTATCACACTGGAATATATTACTTGAACAGTAAGTTGTTATGCATCTGTATCTATTAAAGGACCACTGCACACACAAAAAAATATATGTTGGAAGACTCTGGGCCTGACGAAGTACAGATTTAACCAGGAAAAAAGTAATCCAGCTAGTTTTTAATAAGAAATCGAAACGTATGCCTCTGCAGATCCATTATTCTTTTGTGGAAGGTTTGTATTTGAGAAGGGTATTTACATTGAATGGTTGAATCCTTTGATGCAACATCCTGCTTCTTGGTCATTGAGGGGTCAATGGTTTAAATTTCATTTTTATCCAAACAAAAGCTTTGGCCTTCTGCCTATTCCTTTCTCCCCAACCCCTTCTCCACTGATAACTACAACCCCCCCCCCCACTTATATTGTGTTTGTTGTTAATACATTATTACGATTACGCAAAACAAATACATTTATAGACAAAACCACAAAAAAACATAAAGCAGATATTTGATTTAGACCGTTTTACTCTTCT